>JAQGAP010001443.1:0-19948 GCA_034697805.1 Orchesella bifasciata
GGTGCCGCCAGTAGTGACGGCAGTTTTAAGGCATGTTGCACAATTATCGGAATAGTTGTTCCCATACACGTTTTTATATCGGGATGGGTCAACGTCATGAAATCTGTTTTGCTTTGAACGCCGACGTCATACTTTGAAAGAGCATTTCGCATGAGCATGTCGACATTTTCAGGATATGCACCTAAAAGAAAAGGCATGTTTTTTTCTATTTTCAAAAATTAAATTTTTTGCTTAGAAAAAGGATTACCTTTAGTGCAATGTTTCACTAGGCCCATAAGAGACTGCTTTATTTTGACCCATTTGCTAATTTCGCCGTGGTGACTAAACAGTACATTTTTTGTGCTAAAAGCTGTGCGGACAAACGTGGAATCGTACCAGCATAAGTCGTGCTGCTCGAAGTTAATCCCTTGAATATTTTGCTGCTCAACGTTTAATTGATGATAAAACACGGCAACGTATTTCGTAGGATTGCTTCCTATTTGTTTTGCAAAATCCTCTGTAATTTCTGAAAGTTCGGGGTAAACTGGAGGCGCTTGCATATTTTCCTGCATTTCTACATTATGCATGAAATTGATGTGCTGCATCCCTTGATGTTGAGTACTTGAACCAACCCCGATACCAGAAGTAGTGTCAGAAGGATGACCTGGGGCTAGCCTACGGTGTAGCTCAACTGGTTGCTGCATACTGTCAGATGCAACGGAACTCGGAGCACAAGTTGCAGACTGGCCGTTTTCGACCTGCATTGGTTCGATTGTGTCATGCTGGTCTCCTGTCCCAATACCGTTGTTTTCCTGTTTGCTTTTTATTTGGCTAAAAACGGTCTGCATTAAAGTTAAGAATAAAATGTCAAGTGACTTTACCGTTAGAGAAATAATTTCAGAATACGGTTAGGTATAAATTCTTGGTAAATACATTCAGCCAACCTGAGTTTCTTGGGGATCACAGCCACCTTCATACCTTTGTTGGCTGCAAGTTTGCTGATCATTCTGAACATTTGTTGTCCTGAGCGCTCCTCCAAAATGCTCAGTTCTCTTTACCTTGTCACCAGTATTTTCTTCAGACAGTGCGGCATTTGATGCCTGATCACTTGACGGTTTCTTACCATATGCACTCTCTAGGAAGTGAAGGATTAAAGTTAGAAATAATAAACCTCTCAAAAACATGTGAATCATTTTAGTAATTAGAAAGTATTAAAACCAATACCTGAACTGGTCATATAGACACTGTTATCGGGATCACTTGTCCCTAAAAACTGGCTATTGAGGCTCATAGTTTGTTTTTCTCGGTGAAGAGCTATCAAAATATGGGCAACATACGGCTGCTCTGTAAATAAGGTGAATAGAATACAAAATCGAAAACAGTTCGCATTCAACACTCGCTTCTCTTATCAGTTGGAAATGTAGTCGGTTGATATAAATGGTTTGCTGTGCATAAATACCGATGAACCAACTGAACGAGTCAGAGACATTGCATAAATTTTCATGTTGAAAATACTCATTAATGTACCACGAACAATGCGTTATAAAGTCAAGCAATGCCAATGTCTGTATTGCATAAATCAGAATTGTGCCAAGGATAAAAAAATCCCATCGTAGGTAATATGCAAATGCTTTAAATGCATAGGTTTAAGGAGCATTCAATTTATTCTTTGCGTATATATGCATACCTCATATTTCTCAAATATATAGAATAATGAGAGAGAGAGAAAACTCGTTTTAAAAAACAAACCACTTCCATTTAAATTCTCACAAACTACAAAAAAGTACCATTTAATATGAACAGTTCTGTTAAAATGATAAACTACATATTTTGGTTTACTTTGTCCCATAACTTCAATATGTCGTGGGGCAATGTAATACTGGGTAAAGTTTTACAACTTTTGTTTTAGATCATATGCAGAATATATGAAACAAATATAAAATGTGCCTGGAAATTTGATTCCGTTATTCAAAAAAGTTATTCATATATAAAACATAATTTTTCCAGTTTGTATTTAAAATATTGTTAATTCAATAAATTAACTGAATTAGTTATTGACTGATGTTGTATTTTTGAAAATTATAAATGTATTTTTACGCGTTTAATCTCCTACTTAGTAGGGCGTCTATTGTAAAACTGTACAAATTTTCAATGACTTATGAAATAAATTGACTACTATAATAATAATAATAAATGCTTGACGTAAGTTGTGATGCAAACAAATACACAGTGTAACTTTTGTCAGTTGACGGGATTAGATTAGGTCTGCATATCAGCATTGCAGCTTAAATGCATGAAAACCGAGATTGACAAATACAGGTATGTGTCTATTTAAGCCTAACAATATAATTCATAATATGTGTTACGTAATACGCTCAAAGAGGGTGAAAACCCAAGTTTGGTTAGGGATGCCACGTCCAACGATCACATGAAGAACAAGCTATAAAAGCATTTATTGTCACTGTATCGGAATTCTGCATCTAAAGTCATGAGTATCGTACTGCTGGATAGGATCAGTTACAATTCAGTGAATGACAATTTCTAAAATGAATAATGAACTTCAAGTTCTCTCTAACGCTGATATGCAACAAGAAACTATTATGCGCGCTGAAAAATTAGTTCGATTTGAAAGCGCTAAATGTTACATCTGTATAATATTGAATCAAATTATTTCCATTTTATAACAAAATCAAAACGAGTTTTGCACATCCAATCGCACCATTTTACCAGAAAAAAGTCGTTATCACCAGTCCAATGCATTAGTTTACTTTCATGACTAATGCGTTGTTCAATCAACATTATGGTAATTTTGACGTCAGTTTGATGCTTCAGCATGATCCATTCAACTAGACAATAAAAAATTGAGATTGTGAATGGTATGCATAATCTTTCCAAACACAGCAAGCATTTCCATGATAAGTGAACTTTTATGCATTCATGAAACGGCACCAATGAAATCTTGATAAACATACTATGACAGTACGGATATTCGTGAGTATGAGCTTTTAATTCTATAGCCTTGCTTGAACGGTACGAGTAACAGATAGCAGTTTTAATTTAAGACATTACACATTATAACAAATTTTTAATACAAATACATATCACACGGAAGTTATTTTATTCATACTTACATCAACTTCAGGGAAAATTACATGTCTATCCATAATACGTAAGTCAAAAAAGTCTTTGAATTACATCTACTGGTAAAGCCTGGGAAAAAGGAAAGGGTACACCAATTAATCAGCCAAGGTTTATCGTTTAATTATGGTTAGTAGGATATTAGAAAATATCTTAAAGGCATAAGTTAATCATGAATTAAATGATTAAAATATTTTCGATTACTCAGGATCAACAAACGTCAGCATCTTCCACATCTAAGAAAAGAATTGATCCAACAGCCCTGGCACTACTTTTAAAACTACCTGGAGCGTCTCAAGCAACATTAGAAGAATGTCTATTCTTAGCCCGACAAGTGACACCGACTGATGAAATGTATCAGCACATAATAACATACGTGGCGAATGGACTGGTGCACGGATTTGGAATCAAAGTCAATCACATCATTCGCTTAGTTCGTGACAACGACATAGAATTTGAACACGATCCGGAAATGAAAAAGCAGTTTCGAATGTTGCTGTGGCACGGGACAAAAGAAAATGCAGTTGCCGGAATTTTACAAACCGGATTCAAAATTCCAGCTGCCAAAAATCAAATGTTTGGTATGGGCATTTATTTTGCGGATCGTGCCTCCAAAAGTGCCAACTACTGCCTTCCGCAACTAGGTCAAACACCACAAAAAGGAACGACGGCGTACATGTTCCTCTGTGATGTTGCTGTTGGTAAATGGTACAATTCTAAGAATCCAAAAAATACAGTGACATCCACTCCAATGATAACGACAACGGCTGGAACAATTAGACCTTGCGATTCTGTTAAATGTACAGGTGCAAACATTCCTGATGAGACGGAAAATGTTAAGCTTCGTGGATGCGTGATACCACTTGGGAAAACTATTAAGAATACGAAATTTGAAAGCTACTCTGTTCAATACAATGAATTTATTATATACGATTCTAGTAGAGTCAAAATCAAGTATTTAGTCAAAATTGAGTTCACGTAATGTTATACATAAATAAATTGAGTACACCTTAATCTATCATCAATAAAATCTAACATAAAATTTATTCACGGTATATTGTACGGTTACAGCATGATATTATATTCCGCTCAAACATAAAAAGATGATTTCATATTTAAGCTACTCTTCCTCAGTAACAATAAACAACTGGTTACAGGGAAGTTAAATTGGAATAGCCATTCTGTAACAAAAAAGGTCTAGTGTACTGGTCAGGCAATAACAAAGCAGTATGTTTTCAAAAAATCTTTGCAGAAAAAATTTTATAAAAAAAGTCTAAAATTTGAGGTCTTGTCGCATAAATGTAAGCCTACCGTAAAATCACAATCTTTCATGGCTTTTTTGATAGTTGAATCGCAATTTTCACCATTTTCTGGGCCAGAAACAGTTCTCGCAAGTTAAAGTCTAACGTTTAGCAAATGCATTATTATTTAGTCCGGTGGCCGAAATTAACCCAATATTGGATTAAATGTTTATGTGAAATGGAGAAATAAGCAATCAATATATAAATTGAATGAATTGCTGCCAGACAATGCTTATCATTGCATAATATTAGAAGCATACCTCTACAGACATTTTTTGGCGTGGAATATCGAAATATAAGCATGAAAGCAAGAAATTCTCTCAAATGAAATTAGTAATATTTGTACATTTCTCCGTTTTAATACTCGTTGAAATATACGAAAGTTGATGGTAATTAATATATGCTATACTGATGAAAAAGGTTTACTGAACTAAATGCTGGTAAACATCTTAGCCTACAAATATTGGACAGTAAGGATATATATTTAAGACAATAAACAGCGTTGAATACGATTTGTATAAGTGTATAAGTTTTCAATATAAAACGCATGAAATAATGTACTGTATATCTTGCGAAATGACGAAAGACATGGTAGAAAAAGCCGATAAAAAACTACAAGTATAAAACCCAACATTCAACCTGTGATCATGCGTAATCGTGCCGGCAACCAGATACCGTTGCTGTTATAAACAAGTAATTTTTATACGACGATATTAACGTGAAAGAATTTCCTTGCTCTAATCTGCAAAATACTATGTTGATATGTCCGTTTGGCATTGGTATGACTAACAATAAATCGTCATTTTTAACGAATAGCAAAGCACTTGACTGATGCACAAGAACACAAGTTTTAATTCTGAGCCAAACCGATGAAAAAATGATTATCAGGCGACGACAAAATCTCCCGATTACAAATTACAACTTGCAAGCCGAACATCAAAGGTATTACGTGGATCGGGATTGAATTGAATATTGAAAACTCTTCCATGCAAATACATTTGCAGTTTTCGCAGCGTCACTTTTTGTAACGTTTCGCAACTTATGCCTTTCCTGAATCATAACTATCAACGTATTCATGTCATCATCGTATATCATTGACGTGAATTTAGTTGTTTATTAAAAGGTTTTAGTGAAAAATGTACCTGGTCTCTTGCTAAATATATCTCGTACTAACCATTTAAAACGGTAAAACATTATATATTAATCTGGCGAAACAAATATCCTCTCCAGTTCCATATGAGTAAAGAATAAAAATTAGGAATTTTGAAATTTCAAATAAGCAACAAATTAACCAACTCCAGAAATGGGAAACCGCATAAAGCGACAGCATTTTGAGTGGTATCACGACCATGATATGAAACCGGTAAGTATTGTTGATATTTATACATTGTATTAGAATTATATCTACCAACACAATCTAAAATCCGCAGGTACCAGGCACACCAACAAGCTACGACATTCTAGCACAATACTGCGGTTCATCAGCGACGACTTTGAAAAACTGTGCAAAAATTGGCAGACTTCAGCCAACTTGTAAGATGTACGAGAATGTTGAAATTTATGTGAAGAACAGTGCTGATGGAAAGAACATCACTGTTCAAAATGTATATAAAATAACTAGAAACGGTAATATTATTATTAATTTTCTTGTAATAAAATATAAAACTAAAATTGCCAATGACATAAAATTTTAGTTATACCCGTGATTTATAGGAGATAAAAACCCAAAGGATTCCTATCGCATTTTGCTCTGGCATGGCACTAGCCCGGCTGCAGTTTCTGGAATAATTCAAACTGGTTTTCGAATGGGAACAGGTGGACTCTATGGGAGTGGCATTTATTTTGCGGATAGAATTGCAAAAAGTTATGAACACGCTATCAGAGCTTCAAAGGGAAATACGTTTTTTATTTTAGCAGAAATAATCCCTGGAATGGTTTTTGTATACTATTATGCAATACACATTTACAAAATTTGAATTTTCTAATGTATTGTCTGTATTACCTTTTATCAGGTTTTCAAAGCTCATAATTTTCATTCAGATTACACATCAGCACCACCCGGTTATGACAGTGTGAAAGGAATGGGAAGCAATATTCCAACTTGGAGGCAAAATAAAAATTACAAGGGAGCTATACTTCCCTGTGGAGTATCTGCGCTGAACAAAAGACACCCTAGTTATGAATTGCCCTACAATGAATATATTCTGTACGATGCAAATAGAATTGTTTTACGATTTATTGTTGAATGTACAATTTAAATATTGCGTTCAATTGCCAAAAGAATGTAGACAAAGTTGTACTCTTATACTAATTTAGAAGCATTGCAATTTCTATAAGTATTCTTCATCAAAACTAACACATGTGTTGAAGATTGATAAGTCCATCATTAAATGAAACTTTAGTTAAGTATTTAATTTCGTATATTGCAATATACGTACATATTGATGGTAATTTGTTACCTGATGTAGAAAGTTTACTCAACCTAATGCTACTAAACATGTTAGTCATTGTTCAATGAAGAAAGTTTAATAGTTACGTATAAAGTTATTTGGCATTAAGGATGAATGTATAAGACTATAAGGTGCTTCGAATCCACTTTGTACAAATATTAATTATTAAAGCCCATGATATACTGTAACGTATACTATACTCTAAACGCAGATAGGATAGCGAGAGCATATCCAGCAGATAAAACGAAATATGAACTAATACATTATAAAAATCAATATTCAACATCGTACAGGCTACAGGCAACCAGACATGCAAACCGTTGCTGTTATAACTAGTACTTTAAATATTTCGGTATAAAGGTGGAAAGTTTTTTCGCCCTAATCCATTTATAAAACGCAAAAAGATATGTTACTATATCGCTTTGGCATTTGCATGACTAACAAACGTCTGTGATTTACCAACGAATAACAAAACACTTGACTGTCCTCCGCTATTCTCAATAAAGTAAAAAATGGCGTAAATGCAATGACGATCAGATTCCGAGGCAGATATTCATGTATACGCCGGAGTGCTATGTTTCAACAAAGCATAATCTTTCGTAAATTGACACGATACATAAGTTCTGACTCATACCATTTATCAGGCGACGGATCGAATCCACTTTGCAAGTCGAAACCCGACTGTATGACGTCAGTAGGAACTGAACGTTGGATAACTTTCCATGCAACGTTATAAAATGTCTTCTTTAACATGTTATGCGTTTAAGCAACTCAATGCTGTGCTCAGAATGAATTCGTATTTTGCTTATCTTTGCTTAATAAATATGAACTCATGAATCATACAACATAAGCTGAAAAGGACAGTTGGACTTATTTACCTGATATCATTTTTGGTAGCAGGAAAACGCTTGATTTGATAACAAAAATTGCACGCTATTGCGTATAATTACGGTTTTTAATGCCTGTATATAACATTGTAAACTGTATATCTAAATTCTCATTACTCATCACTAAAACGATTTCATACACTATAGTGTGATGATGTAATTGACGTGTTGTTTTAGTATTTGCAAGACAAAATATCTGTTCCGGAATTTATTGTTTTCTTCAAAAATCAACACCAGCTATGTCACACAATACGAACACAAATTCGGCTCCTCCCATTGGATGGAATATTCCTAGTAATAGCAGCCCATCCATGACCTCGTCACAGGGATCTAATAATGCAAGCTTTCTTCCACCAGGTATATAAATTTAGCTGATTTTCGTAAACATATTGTGTCAAGTTTTTAAATGTTTTTATCCACATATTTGTTTTTTACAATCTAGCTCCACAAACTGCTTCAATTCCGGATGCCTCTGCTCCACCTTTGCCAAAGCCTCGGTTAAAACTGCAACCATCCATATCCTTGGGAGCTCCCACAACCTTAGGAATTTCCAATGAACCAGATCCATTTGCAAATTTACCAAAACCAGTACCAGTTCCTATTCAGAGACAAGGTACTTATTGAGTACTCCAGTAAACCAAATTTTAGTTATACGTTGGGTTTTTAGTATAGCAAAAACTATTGCTTGCCTAGGTTCACAAGGTGGAGGAGGTTTTGGAAACTATTCACCACCACCCAGCCGGGGATCTCATCGATATCAATTTAAAACCAGTGAAAGTTTTGGAAATAGTTCTCCACCACCCAACCGAGGGTCACAGTTTAACACCGGGGCAGTGGGAAACTTTTCCCCACCCCTCAGCGGAGGATCCAATGTATACAATTTTAACAGCGGTGGTAGTAGCGGAAGAAGTCAACCAGATTATTCAAAACCTTATGTATCATCAGCTCCATTCGGTAAAACTTCCGGTAGTTCTTATTTGCCATCCTATAAACCCTCGTCATTTTCTAGTGGCTCATCTTCCAAAGGAAATACCTATGGAATGACATCGTCAATAGTACGCGATCCAAATGATTTGGAAATTCTTGGAAAATTTGAACGCGTCAACAACACTGATGAAAAATTCAAAATGATTACAATCTACGTAAATAACAGTCATGGAATAAAGGATGGTAGCGTCAAAGTTCATGATATCTACGAATTGAACAAAAAGGGTTGGGTAGCATGGCTCAAGAGCCAGTTGTCGTTTGGTGAAACGGGATCAGAAAATATGCTACTCTGGTACAAAACAAACCCAAGAGGAATCCAGAAACTGGCTGGGAAAATGGATGGGTGTGTAGCTTTTTATGATCGCTTGAGCAGAGCATTTCCGGAAAATCCAAAAAATATGAAAAATTCTTCCAGACAAATTATTGTTCTTTGTGCGGTAATTTAAAAATATATAAATTTTTCCAGCATTTTATTAGCTTAAGGTTTGAAAGGTTTCAAATAAAATAATTATGTTTGTCTTTATGAAAGGTTTCGTTAGGAAATGTTCACAAATCTCCACATGGCTTCCAACATTGGATCAACATCGGAACCGTTCCTAGAGGTTCGAATTCTGTCCAAGGTGTTGGTAAAATGATACCCGATTTTTCTGCTAATGTTGTTGATGATTCGTTTATAATACCTTCTGGGACCACGAAGAAAAACGGGGAGTTTAAGAACTACGAATTGGATTTTAACGAGTACATAGTTTTTGATGCAAGTAGGATCAAGGTCAAGTATGCTGTGGATTTAGAAGTATTCCCTGCATCGACAGGAGGTAGATACAGTTACTCAGATAACTGGAATCTCAGGTATCTGGAAACAAAAGCAAATACGGTAATCATTAAGCAATTTGGAATGCTACACAGAAATATTATTGTGAGAATGAACGACAATGTAAATAAAATTTCTCGAATTTAAGTTTCTATTTCCTCATTTTCGGCCACTTTTTTTCATTAATTTATCATTTTTTAGAACAATTCGCTGTAACATTAAACAGCTGCAAATTCTTTTTTTTAATAATACAATTTGAATTTCATCATCTTACACACATACGCAAGAGGTTAATCTCAATTTACAGTGAATGCTTTGATTAAATAACAGTGAAACGCTTATGAGATTTGTGGGTTAATGGGTTCTTTTCTACGAACCGAACACATCTGTACGGCCTAATTTCAATAGTATTCAATTTATTGTTATTTGCAATATTTGCATATTTATGCGACCTGTGATGAAAATGAAATGGTAATACAGAGATCAGATTAAACAATTTTATCAACTCTTGATTAACGGTAAACCCTGCAGCACTGATAAGAATAAACTTTTTTATTCGTTTACATCATCCCAATCCATCGTGCTGATCCTCATCGCTGTGATTTCGTCAGATGGCTACTACGTTTTCCTATAAGAGTTTTTCATGTAGGTTGTAATTGAATGGTTTTATAATCGTCTCATTGTTGCCATTTTCGGTTAATTTGCAAAGTCAAGTTATATAAAACCCTTACGCATCCGATATGAAAAATTTATAAAGAAGCTCTTTGAAACTGTCAAAATGTCCGACAAAAAGGTTACTTCAACCAAACAATCTGTGGACACCAAGTTTGAGACCCGTTCTGATGTAGGTTAATACCATCTTTCAATTATGTGAGCTTTGAGCTTATGTCAGGTTTTTGGATCCTTTGTGAAATTATTAGACCTCTTTTTTCTTTTTATAGGGAGCCGTTGTAAAAACCATTACGACAACAACGGTTGAACAGTATGAAGACGGTTCTAATTCTACAGAAACAAGTATTAAAATAATAACGGATAAAGCAGCAACAAATCAGAAGAAGAATCCTGTGCCTCAGAGTACCATCAACGATGAGTTAGAAACATACAAAAAACAGCAAGTGAAAAAATCAGACGTTGTAACATCATTAGCAAACCTTGAAACTGCAAACAAATGTCAAACTCGGGGTCAAAGCTCGAAGCACGTTTCCGAAAACAATGAAGCAACGAGAGTTCAAAAGGTATTGATGTTTTTCAGCATCAATTTAATAGTTGTGGAAATTTTCTTTAAATGTTGATCTATCTGCTGCCGTATATAAGGTGACATCAACGGATTTTGGGATGCAAGCGTTACATGCTCACAATCTTTATCGCAAAAACCACAATGTACCTTCACTCGTGTTAAGCGATGACGTAAGTCCCCCTTATTGAACAATGAATAAAATTGTATTTAGTTTTTAATCTTTGCCGATTATTAATAAGTTTATAATACGCAAACTATGGGAAACTGGAATAACTGAACTATGAAAAACTATTTTAATTAGCTTTGTAAACAAGCACAAATCTGGGCCAACAAATTGGCAGACGAACATGACAAAACATATGGGAGCGTTAAATCTTTTTATAGCAAAAGCAGTGATGGTGAGTTCGTACGTTTATTTTCGATATCTGAAAGCTATTGGAGAATTTAAACATAATTTTGGGAATTGTAAATTAGGGGGAAATGCTCAATACTTTTCTAACCCACTAGTCAACGGGAAGAATATTGTTGACAGTTGGTACTCTCAAGTAAAAAAGTATGATTTTGATCAACCTTTTCAAAATGGCACATGTAGCACATTTATTCATTTATGTTACTATTTGTGATTTCGTTATTTAACCAACCGGGATCATTCCCGCCTAATCTGAATTCTTTTATTTCAGCTTACTTTGCACAAATTGTGTGGAAAGGTACGAAGGAACTAGGGGTTGCAAAGGCTAGTTGTAAACTAGGAGGTATATATATCGTCGTGAATTACCGACCTGCATGGAGTTCAGGAAAATTTCTTAAAAATATTCCAAAGCCAAATAAACCATGGGATTACTTCAATAACCTTAACAAGGCAAAACGTCCAAGGGTATGAACAAAACTTCTAACATTTTTATAGATTTTACTTATGTAAAGAAGTTAATTTAATTTGGTTTTCTATTATTAAGTGTGTAGTAACAACAGAGAGAAAATTTTTAGCAGATGCGTTGAAGGCTTTTAACGATTGTCGCAAAAAGGATCGTACTCCTTCAGTTGTCTTAAGCGATGATGTAAGTGCTGGGCTTTGAATAGTCCATTTGAGTTCCTACAAGCATTTTCAGAAATTTGAATGCCTTCAATAGTTGGAATTTTAATTTAGCTTTGTCAAGTGGCTCAAGCACAGGTAAACAAAATTGCGACGAAAAGTTCTATGAATGGAAGCGATGTTCCTTTCATGAGTGACTACTACGGTACGGTACGAGCTGCACAATAAAAATTTAAAAACCATCCTATTTTATAATCTAAAACAAGCTTCGGTTTTTGGAGAAAGCCGAATACATTGCTCTAGCTCAGAATTTTCTGGTGAGGATGCCGTAAAGGGTTGGTATGAAGAGGTAGAGAAATATAAATTTGAAAGTTACCTGGACTTTCAGGATGGTACAAGTGAGTATGTTTTGAACGTAGTTTTGAATAATCCTTTAATTCTTTTATAGCTCTTGGGGGCCATGGCTTATTACTTTGAAGAAGATAAAGGATTAACAAAGCTACTTTTATTTACTATTCGCAGGTAATTTTACTCAAGTGGTGTGGAAAGGAACGAAGGAAGTGGGAATTGCGAAAGCCATCTCAGAAAAAAATGGAACATACGTCGTGGCTATCTACAATACACGCGGAAATATCCGGGGAGAATTTGCCAGTAATGTTTTAAACCCTTGGAACCAAACACCAGTTGCAAAGTTAATTAACGCCTTCCAGAACCAGTAGGAAATCACGAGAAATCTTTCCAAATATCCCATATACAAGCGGATGAAATTAAAGCTGGCGTTTTAAGTTTTTGTCATCATATTTTAATTACCTTTCATTAGGAGTCCATGTTATGTTAGCTTAACTACACAATACAGAGCAATGCGGCTCTACAAAATATTCATAGCACAAAAAAATCAAATATTTCTTGTGTCTAGGAAAATTAAATAGTCGAGTAAATTTATAACTGTGGTGTAGGCATTACTTACATCAAAATAAATTCTTGCAAATTATTGACGTCATATGGAATTTATCTCCAAACATACTCAGAAGCTTTTTATAAAGTAAAAATTATATTGGAAGTATGTGACTTTGCTATATTGGATAAATACATACGTATTTCGTTCACAAAATAAAACTCACGAGCTGATAAGCCACACGTTGACTGATAAATTATTCACCTATCCGAGATAAATAAAAGGGCATTCCGGTGAGGAGATGTGTTTGTGAGGGAACGCCTGTCTTTCGTAAAATGTGCACATTTGTATTCTATTCCATGTTTTATAGAAATTTCAATTTAAAGAAGAGAGAAATACTGTGTGCCAATTAAATCGATAGTATTTTTAACTAACGAATCGATTAATTTCAATATCAATACCAAGTAGTTGCTACACTCGTTTTCAATTTTGAAATGTCTAATACTGATTTAGAAAGTGGGTATGATTCCGCGGCTATTCACGCTTTACTTCAAATTCCACGGACAACAGAAGCTACCTTAAAACATTGGTTAATCACGGCCAGAACTGTAGAACGAGGAAGCAAAGACGCAGAAAATATTGTGAATTATCTACACTGTGGTCAAGAGCATGGGTATGGATTTGTGATTCAAGATCTAATCCGGATAACTCGTAAGGAAGATCAAAATTTTCACCATCAAAATGACCAAGGCCAAATGCGTCGAATGATGCTGTGGCATGGTACTCACAAAAATGCACTAATGGGAATTTTTCAAGATGGATTTATTCTCCCAGAAGCCAAGCGCCAAATGTTTGGTCCAGGAATATATTTTGCGGATCGTGCATCAAAGAGTGCTAATTATACAGATGATAAAAGTCCAGGCTGTATTGGATATATGTTATTGTGTGACGTAGCCGTTGGAAATATTTACAATGCAAAGTCTCCAAACCATGGCTTAACATCCCCTCCGTCCTTCAATGGTCGAATCTGTGACTCGGTTATGGGAATGGGCAAAAATATACCTGATAGCAGTGAAAGCATTATGTTTAATGGAAGTGAGATGCCGCTGGGGACAACCAAAGCTAGAGACGATGTCACGAGCTGTCCTTTACTCTTTAACGAATATATTATTTACAATCCTAAAAATATAAAAATTAACTACGTCATTCGGTTTATGTACACATTTCATCCTTCTCCAGCCTTCATAATTTACTAAATATTCAAGATTATATTGATAAGTGGTAAATTTTTTCTCGTATTAATCTTAATTGTACAAAATTTCGGAAAAACGAGATTAAAGTTGCATAATAAAACGTTTTCCTTATTTAAAACACATGCTAGAATAGTTTTTAAGAGATTTTCATCATTTTTAGTGCAATTAAAGCTTTGTTACGAATATTTGAATAAAACACTTTGTTTATGGCATATATATATATACTCAAAGCATTGGAGTTCACTTACGTTTAAAAAGGAGTAACACATTTTATCAACGATTTCGTTCTTTTATTTGCATTAAATATTTGTAACGAGATAAGAATACTTCCATTAACTGTCTGTTATGCATGCACATATTGTTTTGCTGTTTGTCATATGTGTACATAAAAATTTGCAGTGTATTTTTGCAGCTTGGTACGTTGCCCAGTTCCTAGAAAAAAACATTTTGATGCTAAGGTTCCACTTGAAAAATAAATTTCGGACAGCAAGAACACCGTTTTGTTTATATCCTAACTGTTTAGTATCATATTTATGTGTTATATCGTCCGGAAGTTTAACCACGGTTTTGCTGATTACTACAATATTGTAAACTTTCCTTTTTCAAATATCTACTTTTGTGTATCACAAAAACATTAAAGTAAAATGTTGGAAATTCTTTAAACTGTATCAAACTTAACTAAAATTAAGCGAAAGTAATTATTTCATTTAAAGCCAAATTTGTAATAAAAACCAATATTTAAGCTTTCTAATGACAACGTTTCTGTAAGGGCCTAGTCTGCAAACATCATTACTGTTTCTAGTTTAGTCAGTGTATTTTTACAAGTTAATATCAAGTCAAATGAAAAATAAGAATGCTTCGAAACTATTATTGTCAATTTGGCTTAACCGTACAGCGACCGGTTTCTTTTAATCTTCACCAGGCTATTTTCCGACGGGAAAACAATCGAGTATAATTTAATGTATTATACTGCGTGTGGACTGCGGCTCTATTCTATAACACAATAAATAAACCTACCTAGTTTAAAAATAATAATTTTTAATACATAACGTAGCAAACGTCGGCAACAGATTTCAGCAACTCGTTGTTTATAACTTCTCGATGTGTGTGTATTAAAAATCTTCGATTAGTAAAAAGTCAGTTAACTATCTTCATTGCAATCAGAGAGGTAAGAGAGTGGCTATCGGGGTAAATTTCTGTGATTCTGTGAAATTAAAATAGAGGACCCTAAGGCGGGTTTCCAATGTAAACTTTTAGTAGTTAACGAAACAAGGTTATCTATTAGTGCTTTGCTTATGGGCTTAGCCGAATCACATTCCTTTCCCAATCTCTTACGTTATCTCAGCCGTTCTATTTTATATGATTTCTTTGATTGAAATTGTTTTATTTATTTATGTATAATTAGAAATTATTAAGACAAGTTATCGCAAATTCGCAATAAAATCGAGAGGACAAAGGTAGTAAGGTCCTTGTTAAAAAGAAATTTTATCTGCTTACCATTTTCACTTCTCAAAACGTACACAAGTTTAGTTTCAGACGGCAGATTAGGTAGGTTTTTATTGTGTTTTAGAATAGAGTCGCGATACACACGATATAAAATACATTATGTTATTCTCAACTGTATTTCCCAACATAAAATACATTTAACAATTTAAGATGATATATTTTGTACATTATGTGCTGTAACTTGGCACATTAAATGACTACTACAGTAAATAACACATTGTTCAACAGCCAGAAACTTTATCTTTCAGAAAATATGCAAGCCATTGCAATTGAGGCAGTCGTCTTTGAGATTAGCGTAATCAAATTTGATGCACCATTTCTGATAATTCCCTCATATTTTACAGCTTAATTCAATTTACTCTGATCATGTCCTAGATGGCTTATGCTGCTTAGTTCTATTTCTGAGCTTCGTCTGGTGGTGATAAATCTTTTCCAATTTTGGGTCACTCCGTTTACCGTAATTTCGTAATTAAACCAATTGATTGTGGAGTTTACTCCCATTGCTCGAACTTTAATAGCATGGTAGTGGAGGATTTTGCGACGTGTTCTCAGTTCAGGTGGCAAGTCAGAGTCAACGAATACCCCTTTTGCGGTACGTATTCTCTTCTGGGAATCAGCAATTTTTTTGAAGTGTATTCTGATTGGGCGTTGTTTATTAGGGTTGATAACTTGTAGTGTTGCACCGATACGTTTGGCCGAGATACATTCGACGATGGTTTTTAGCTTGGTATTTAAAAACCCGTTTACTTTTTCTCTGATCGTTGGTGTGCTGTCTGTGTCTGCTTGGACTTCTGGCATTCCGTGTACGATGAGATTATTCATATTGATTTTTTCCTGAACGTACAGTAGAGTGTCATGGCACCTCTCAACTGAGTTAAGTAGCTTACTACTAATTTTCTCGAGAGTTGTGACTTTAGTGGTGGAAAGGTCGATTCGCGCATTGCAGTTCGTAGAATCTTCTTCCAGCTTCGCGACATCTGCTTTCAACGCAGCAATTTACTGTTTCATGTCTACATCGTCGCTACAAGTAGTGATCAAGTCTTTCTTAGCAATTTCCGAATTTTGGAGTATTTTATAAAATTTCTCGCAAATGCTTGCGTTTGGAAAGTCTATTGTATGTAACCTATAATATACGTAACATGTACGTATATTAAATTTTGATGATAAGGTTGAAAAGTTTTAATAGCCATAGATTACACTGAATTTTTTTATTTTGTTAACCAGATAAAACAAAAACTTACAATGTACATTTACAATAAAAATTATACGTTTAAATTTCAAAATTCACTGACTTACACAGTATACTATAACAGTTAAGATAAGTACCTAGCTGGCAATGATACAAGTAGATGCATTCGCGTAAGCAATGTAGGTGTTGTCAATGTATAATATTGAGAGATATTGTGTGACCAAATCTGAGAGATAAAATACCAGTCTAAATGTGAGATTACCGCAGTTTTCACTTGGACAAGAGATCATTGACAAGTCCTCCGTTCGTCGTTTACTTCTTTCCCCGCATCCATAACATATAGTATTCAGTTTGTTCTTGCCTTTCCGTTCCGTGAGACTTGTGCCAACTTGGTTAATATGTAGGCAACACATACAGGAAAGAGCCCTATGTGTTTTAATACTGAGATTCATGGAATTAATAATTTAAAAAATTAATTATATTACATTAATTTTCCCGCAATGCAAGTAAAAGAAAAAAGGGAAGATTAGTATTCTCTCGTGCCTTGTTAGTACTGATAAAAATTCATTTTACCATTTTGTTTAAAAACCCATTACCTGCTGTTAGTATGCCTTTCTGACACCCTGATGTAATCGCAAATATGCGTCAATCAAATTAAATTTGGGGCTTTGATTCAATAAGTCAATCGTTCTATACTCATTTTAGTATCAGTTATTTCATTCCGTGCCAACGTTTTGTAAATACTAAAACACTATTACACGCTAAATCCAAACAATTTCTTTAAAATATCAATTTGAGACTCAACATGTCCGACAAAAAATTGGTTTCAAAAAAACAATCCGTGGACACCGCGTTTAAGACCCGTTCGGATGTAAGTTAACTCCTGTTTTTTAAGATAAACTTGTAAGAAATATAGTAGTTATAATATAGTATGCTAACGTACAAACAACTTGTGTCACTGTTATCTTCTTACAGGGATCTGTTGAACAAACTGTTACAACAACAACGGTTGAGCTGTATGATGACGGATCTAAATCAACAGAAACGAGTATTAAAGTATTAGTCGACAATCCAGCAACAAATCAGGGATGCAAGGTAAAGACAATGTTTTTCTAGCATTAATTTTGATACATAAATATTATGAGAAAGCAAGCATACATTGATGGCATACAATTTCAGAAATAATACACTGATTTACATCTTAGTATTTAGTTCTGATCAAAATTCAAATAATTACGCAGCTTGAGTTGTGTACATTAAAAATGTTTAGTTTAACATTTATATTGATCCCCTCAAGTGACGCAATTTCATGAAATGAATGTGCAATAAGTTAAAATTTTAAGGTTTGAGCTCATTACAGATGGTTTTCCGTGAAAGTCCACAAAATATAACAAGACACATATGTATTTAATTAACGAAATGGAAACAGGGTTTTTACAAGTTTATGAAAAACAGGACCTGTAGGCAAGTATGCGCCCTTTGATCATTTTCCGCCCCGTTTTGGTGGACAGTACAAAATATAAAACGGAGAGTGTCATGACACATATTTGAATCCGCCACATACATTGCATGTTAAACATTACACTAGAATTTTAATCAAATCAAGACAACATAATACATGAATAAAATATTAGTAATATGGGATTAGTTGTAGTTTAGGTAAAATATTTAACATTTTTCTGCTTTCATATATACGAGCAGCATATAGCGGAGGCACCAAAAAAGCATGAGAAGATAATCAGCAGCGAGATTTGATAAGCACACCAGCAGATTAAACAGTAAAATACAGTTTCCTACAAAGCGCTGTTTTGTTTAATGCAAATTATGGTCATTTGATTCTACTGCGTTGCACAAATCCTTATCAAATCCAACTGAAGTTAGAGCTTTGTTCAATCCGTTACTATTCATAACGCCTCAGTTGCACAGGTCTGCTGCAAATATGCTAGAAGCTAGAAGTTAAACATATTGAGAGTTGGAAACAAAGTCACATAACCACACATTTATTAACACTGTTTTTTATGCGTTATACGAATCATTCATAATTGCAGAACCAGCTGCATAATCCTTCACCAGGTACATCCCAAGGTCGGAATACTGCTTTGGTTTCGACTGTTGCAGAAAACCCCACATCAAACCAAAAGGAAGTTGTAATTTTATTCGATCCTTTACTTCATTCGACCAAAACTAACGCTCAACCCCTTCGTGGTGGTAGTTCAGCCACCTTAAACTTCTTGCAGACACGAAAGCCGTCCACACAAACTGGGAATTTGTTGCAATTAAATCAATGTCAAGCTCCAAGTAGTGGAAAAATCCCAAATCCTCCTACCAACAACAGTCATCTGCAACAGTTAGGCCCTCCAGAGATAACGAAAATTACACATGAGCTTGCAAAGAAAATAAGTAGCAATACAAAATACATAGCCCCATTTTTTCACCAACTCAACATAGATCAGTTTAGCAAACAAAGCTCATACACTGCGCAGCACGATAGTGGCTGGAATGATAACACGTTAGTCCGTACTACATTTAGCACCAGACATGTAGTGAGAGGACCCACACAGCAAAGCAATCTTTACAAATGGGATATCATCAGAGAATGGCTTACTTATCTATCTAATCACTGCTTAAAACGTGAGCCAATTCACACCTTTACAAGTAGATTCATAAAATAAAACCAATTTAAAATTTATGAAACCTTTTTCTTTCCAGCAAATCCTAAATCCATGTACATGCTGATGAGTACTGCCATCTTGAATTATGATGCTGGCGTTCAGAACAAAACCGATTTTTTGAATTTGACGAATCCAGAACTTGCAGATTGCATGACAACAACTATTCCATACATTGTTCATCATGCCCTCAAGTTGCCTTCATTATTAGCTAGTCCAGTCCCGTTTTTTAAAAAGTATCAAAACAAAACAATTTATTTGACAAAGAAATTGACTTGCAGTCTTTTGGCAAATGCTTTCTTCTGCACTCTGCCGGATGAAACGGATGGAAAGCAGACAATTAATTTTCATACGTAATATAGGAATCCTGCTATAAATCGTACTTTTAAGCCATCATGATTATTTTATATATGATTTACTTTCTCGTCAGTTTGTTCAACACAGCATCAAAGGGAAATGAAAAAGCAGAAAAGCTAAAATGCATTCTGAACTACTTTCAAGAAATGTTTAAACCCGGTCAAGATGAGAAAGGAAACAGAATCATTTCATTTGAAAGGCGTTGCGTTACCAAAAAAGTAGAGTGGGCGAGGTCCTCCAAGTCATTGACTCAAGTGGA
>JAQGAP010001444.1:0-19948 GCA_034697805.1 Orchesella bifasciata
AACACGGGACACACCATTGTGACTCCGGCAGCGCCATATCGAAGCACAGCCTGGACATCAATTTTCTCTTTGTGTTCCCGTATCTGATGGATTATGTTAGCTGTTGGCCATAAAATTGCGTAAGCTGTTGACGCCTTTAAAAATGGATGTCTTGCAAAAAAGCTGCCGATTTTGCCCATTTCCGGTTATGGTGAAACTTGTGGATTTAAAGAGGTATGAAAAATCTTGTGAATGATTAAAGCATGGTTCGCCGAATGGGGTGGTTACAGGTAGATCATGAATAGTTATTGAAATTGAGCCCGATTGGTAGTTAAATAACCGTCCATGGGTTCTGATTGGAGTGAATTATTTTAGGGACTCGACTGTCCATAATATTACGCATATCATAGGCAACTGTAGAAAAACTAGCAACATCAAATACAATTTCAATGCTTACAATCCGACTGAAAGTAAGGGTAGAGAAAAAAGAAAGGAATTTTGGGGCGACATGAGATTTAAGTAGTTGTAGAATTTCTTAAAACACTATACCTAGAAAGTAAAATAATAATTGCCCCGTATATATA
Source organism: Orchesella bifasciata (assembly GCA_034697805.1). Lineage (NCBI taxonomy): Eukaryota > Metazoa > Arthropoda > Collembola > Entomobryomorpha > Orchesellidae > Orchesella > Orchesella bifasciata. The sequence goes on from JAQGAP010001444.1 coordinate 564, forward strand.
AACTAGACACTTTTATTTATCCAAATTTTATTGCACAAATTGATTACGCTTCAATGAGATTCTTGCATTTGGATTATTGACTTGCACTTTTGAGTGACTCAACAACAAAACTACATCAAGGTACATAATTAAAACATCTTTCATCACGATGCAAATTCAATAAAGAGTTACTTGGACATTTCCACACTTCCGCGAATTCTTCTGATTGCATCATCATGTTTAGCACAATTGTTTCCAGAAAGTATCGATCTTCTTTCCAAACATCGAATTTCTTCCAACTCCCTCGACAATTTTGCTAAAACAAAGTGAACCCTCATCAACTCAACATCTGCTCTCATTATTACCATAATATGAGATATCACAGTAATTCAATAGTATAATTCGTACATACCCTGACTAGAGCCATGAGAAGTAGTTGATCTTCTGTGTATTTGGAGAGGAAACCTGGAAGAAAGCGTTGCATTCTTTGGTTTCTTGCTTCTTCTTCCCAATCCCATCCGAAGGGGAGTTCGAGCAGGCGCTTTCTCTCTTCATGAAAGTGCTTCAAAGTAAGTTTCACACCAAGAGTGTTTAATAACTCGAAATCGTTTTGCCAACTAAAGTTTTGCAATCGCATATCCTTGTTCAATGCATAGTCAAACGAAGTCGGGGTACTGCGTATGAGATGGGGTTGAGGATTGTCGAAGGAAGTACATTTGTAATCGTATTGGGTTGAATTTCTGTAATACCCTAGAACGCTTAACGGTCCAACGTTTTCTGAGTCGTGCGGTGGACCCCCTGAAAAATATTAACGCAAATAAGCATAACAACGTATGTATGCAATCAACGCAATGTCCTTTTAATACAAGATAACATACAGTTAGTTATAGGGTATTTGGCAGCATAGAATGAATCCAATACCAAACTCAAAATAGTCCGAATGATTTTGAAGGTGATGCCACCATTCTCCAACCATCTAAAGGCAAAAACTACATTAGAAAGGATTGGTGATTGGTTGGGTACTCCAGAGTTTTCAGCATTTCAGCCTTTGAAATTACTATAATTATTGTAATATTATTATTTACAAAGTTTCCGAAATGTGTGGTTCATTGAAAAGTGAATATGGGAAAAGGATGTAGTTCTCAGGAATTCGATTAAGAAATTTTTCCCAACGACCCTCTCTAGCTGCATTCTGTCTTTCCTCTAATTTTGGAGAAAGAACGTACGATGTTTGGAGATCGAGAAGTAATTCTCGTATGGATGGACCATCCGTAACTCCGTTATTACCCCACCTTCACATGGGCATATTACTTATACTATATTTTACAAACGTGAATATGGATAACTTAATGTCCAAGTTTTACCAACCACTTGACGCTGGCAATCGAGTCAGTGGATCCTAGCCAATTTCGGCGTGCCTTCTCTACCGTGTATTTAACTGCAATGATGGCATTTCGTAACGGGTCGTCGGTCAAATTCAATACATCAATGGAAGTATCCCAGACATCACCAACCACTGGTATCACCACATCTGCATGAATATCTCGCCCAAACACCAGTTTCCCTACGAAATGCTCATGCTCCCAAATTTGACTTGCTGGAATGTTTTCCCAACCTTCCCGAACTTTTCCAAATATAACTCTTACTTCTCGTTCTTTCTTCAACCGAAGTTAAATAGTTAAAAGTAATTAGTTAATTAATTAAAATTCAGAATAAACACATACTACGTGTTTTTAAACTACGATTGACGGTATAATACTTCTTGGATAAACTTCATTGGGTCGTCCATGGTAGATTGAATATACCTTGTCATCGGTAGATATCCTAAATTGCTCCACATGGAGTTGAGACAACGTTGCTCTAACCTTATTAGATACACACACAAAGAAAATTGCACATTACTTTGTGGCCTAATGTCGTGACATTTTTAATTCTTTACCTGGTTTTAAATGGTTCGTGAATATTACGGTCGACAAATTCGATTGTGCTATTCAAGTCTAGTTGGTTTATAAAATTTTCGTCCATGTCACGAATCATATCAACAAACAGCCCGAAAATCCAAATCGCAGCTCATGGCAGAGTGGATTTTAAAAAACACGATTAGACTTTCATGATAATATTCATATGCTTTATCGTATAATGGAATGGAAATATATTATGGACACAATGTAAATAAATACCTAGGGAAAGTTTAGGTTGTTTAATGGGCTTCAAAACAGGATTACGGAAGTTGGAAGGGTTTTCATTAAAACACCATTGGAGCACTTCTGCAAAGACTCGAGTTGACTCAGTGACATATATTTGTTTATAAGTGTCGCCCAGGAAAAGTTCAAAAATCTTTTCCAGGTTTACGTTGAAGCCCTGTTGTGCCATTAAACCAACGGACCCAACTTTAGTACTTGAAACTGTTGTGGCTTCTGAAGTGACATGTGCAAATTAGTTATATTGGTACAACATACCATTGGAGGACAAAATCCAAACCTAGTGAGACGCTGAGTTATGAATTGTTTACGAACTGATGCGTGAAGGTCAGCATAGGCGCCTTCGATTTGATCAATTAAAAACACAAAAAACTGAAGTACTGTCGTAGCCTCCCCGATTATCTTTGAAGTTTTAGTGAAACCAAACAGTGGCATGATTTTTTCGAAGATTTTTTTAAGTGGTTCTGTAGCGTGTCTATTAGCCTTTAAAAGAGGCTTACACCATTCTAATGGTAACATGCGCTGCGAATTTATGGTAATGGTTAGGAGCATGTGTTGAAGTTCGAAAGGTTAGTTCAGGTCGATAGGAAACGAATGCATTTGTGTAAGTTTACCAGGATGTAGGGGTATGGATAAAAGCCCATATTAAGGTATACGGCATGACCCATCACCTGAAACATTTTGGCACCCACCACCTCCAACTCGACGCCAGAACTTTCAAAAGCTGTCAAGTCTCTTGATCCAAACGCGTACTCAATTGCGTCAGCAAACGCTTCCAGCCCATATTTCTGTTTATTTCCTATTCCAAACAAGAGATATACACTTGGGAGATATATAAACTACATTTTATACGAAAATATACAATGATCAATAAATGTAATTCCAATATTACGTTCGTTTAAGCATGCTTGATAGTACTTGATGGGCTGGTTATAGTCATCATCATTTTCCTTATAATTCTTGAGAATTTTTGCTGTTTAAAAAGGAAATACACATTTGAGTGATGTAAATACAAGTTGAAATAAAGATCATAATCATAATCAAACTTCATGCGAATGACTCAACCTAAAATGGAATTTTCTCCGAATTCAATTTTATATCCCGGAACATTGATGTATCTAGTAAAGAATTGATCTTCATTTGACTGCTCCTCCGTTTTTCCACAAACGAATTCATAAAAGTTGTCACAAGGTTTTACGCTCGTGTTCATCGTCTGCATCATCCACTTTGCAGCATCTCGGCAATCAGTCGTTTCACAAAGATATGGATTGGCCTGTTTATTCAACAGATCCATGATGATGAAGACAATGCCTCCCACCAGATTGATGAAAGCAATGACAACGAGGAAAAGTGCAACAAAAACAGCGAATCTCGTCGAAAACGGACTTCTCCTCCACCACAACTCCAAGTCGAACCCGACCATTGGACTGTTATTCCGGAAGTTGTACCATTCCAAAGGCAGGGGCTTGTTGATACTTGATCGGGGGCGCACCAGTGATGATGAGCCTTCAACGGAAGCTACGCTTCTATTCAGCGGATGCGCTTTCTTTCTGTCTGGACCATCACCAGTAGTTTGGGCTGAGGAGTCTGAGCCCTTCCGTATCTCTTCTTCATATTGTAGTGAATGGCGAACATCATCTGCTGCCTGCCCTCCAATGAACTCATCCAGTTCCATAACATATCCCTGTAAGCCTTGACTTTCGGGGATCCATTTTTGGTTTGAACCTCGTAGATCCGACATTTTTAGTTTTGAGTTAATTAACCTGACTAAGCCTAACCAAATCAGTTGAGTGGAGAGCTAGTTTGGGTTCACTAACGAAATTCGTGTACAATCAAAGATAAGTGAAAGATACCATGTCTGATAAGAAATGCAAGATGTTTCTCAAAATGCCCCATACATGTGTACATAACAACCAGTAATACCAGCAGCTTGTCATATTACCTTACCACCTTGTATAGAATTAGGTGGATCCCTATTATGTGCACAACCAGACAGATATTTGCCAGTTTCTTGTAGTTATTTTTATCTTGAGTTTTTTAAGGGACGAAAAAGTCTAAAATATGTATGGTTCCAACATAAGCATTAGATGAATGGTATTTTGGTTTGGTAGGGTACTTCAGTCGTGTTGATGTGGATGTCGCCATCATAAGCCAACGAATGTAAATTAAGCATGCCCCTTTCGAGTAAAATCTGAATATGGAAATCTTTGTCTAATCCCCCAGCATCGGATACAAAAATGAACATGAACAATGAAAGATACACACAGGCTCAAGTCTTTTTTACCAGCCATATTTTTAGCTCCATTTATCCCTTGTTAAAATACTTGGTATATGAAGTGACCTAAAATATCTTCGAAGTAGTAAATGAGCGGCTTTCTGTATTGTTCCTTGTCTGTCGGGGTATATCTGCCAAAGTAGAACTTGACAAATATTTAGTTGCTTTTTATTAGATATATTTTATAAATTTTTTTACAACTTCAACTATTGTAGCAAAGTTACTTTTAATTTTTATATTTTAAATAACTGACCTTCCGAGTCAATAAACAGAAAAATGAAATCCGAACTTTTTCAGACGTCCGCAGTTATTGTGAGAAATTAAAATATGAACCGTTTTAAATCTAATCCATCTCAAGCATTATTTTGTAATATACAGTTCTGTCATACTAAACTGTGTTTTCTCAGATACCTGAACCGGAGGTGGAGGAGTTTTTATGGAACTTTATGGTGTCCCCTCGTAGTAAAATTCAAAAGAACATTGAAGCCGTCACTTTTGGTGGATTCACATTTAATGGGCTTCAGTTCAAGACAGGGTTTTTGGCCGACACGGATCACAAATGGTAACCATAAAGTTTGAAAGCGTAAAACAAAAAATTGCTACATCGAGATTTTTCGAGCATGGGTATTTTTCATATAGGGGCTTGTCCTTGTACTCAAACCAAGTAAATGCCTTCATGGCTCTACCCAGACGAGACCTCCATCACAGGTACTCTGTGCACGATTCTCAACTCCAGCTCATTTCCAAAGACGAAGTGAAGGCAACTCACAAGCTGACCTTCCAGCGAGATGAAAATGCTGCTGCTCCTAGAATGCTTTGGTCCACATTTTGGATCAATGAAGACCGCACCTGGAATGACTCTATTGACAAAATCCGCATTATTTTTAGGATTGGTCGTGAATCAAGTAATTCTTCAAAAAATAACTCTCAACCAAAATATCGATTGATTGAAATGATATGAATTTATACTTTTTCTGCATTTATTTGTATAATAATCCAGCAGGGAGGTGTCTCTATGCCATGGTCTCACAACATGTTGCTTTCCAAAACAAGGCAATTCTTGAAACTGCCAAGAATGTTGACTGCAAGGACTTTTACTTGTCTGACTACCTTTCCGATGTTGTGCTGGAGTGCAAAGGGAAAACATTTCCAGCTCACAGATTCCTCCTCTCCTGCCGAAGCTCTGTGTTCAACCGAATGTTTCGAGTAAGCATGAAAGAAGTAGCGGAAGGGCGAGTGGTGATTGAAGACATGGAATCCCAGGTATTAGAGGAGATGCTCAGGTTTATGTACTGTGGACACGTATCCGCTGCTCTGGAAGAGTTTTGCATAGACCTATTCCAAGCTGCTGACAAGTATGACATTGAGCCATTGAAAATCCTTTGCGAAAACGAGATGACCAACAGGGTTGGCCCCGATAACGCTATTGAGATGTACATGACAGCAGAACTCCATGATGCGAAGCTTCTGAAGGAAAAGGCATTTGAAGTCATTCGACTGTAAGTTCTCTAATACCACATAATAACATATTTTCAAGCAAGTGATTCCATGTAATAATCATATTTTTTTTTTGTTTCAGGAATAAAAAACAAGTATTTCATGACAGGAACACATTCAAAATGTTTGCGTCTCAGTTTCCCGACATCGCATACGATTTGTTTAGCTCATTTCATTGAATTTATCTAGAAATCTAAAATTAATAGTATTAAGTATATCCAGTAGCTTTGTTAGTACTAACTATTACTATTTTTATTGTTAGATATTATGCAATTTTTAGTTAGTAGAAACAGAAAATTTATGATAATTTTATAATACGTATTACGTTATCCGTGTCTGCGGAAAGAATTTTTATTTTATGATTAGCAGAGTTATTTATTTATTTAGCATTTTAATTTAGAATTAGCAAAGTAATATATTCTCATGTTCCAAATAGAAGGAAAAGAAAAACTGGGTCACGCAATGGTCGTGTCAATGTAAATATAAATTTTATTATAGAGAAATTATTTTCAGTGATTGAAATGCATGATAGGTTGTCGTTATCCACTTTACTTTTTTTTTATTGAAGAAGATTAAACTAGAGGTAAACCCCTCTAAACGATAAGTAAAAATTGCGTATGAAAGCATTTATTTCATTCAGCTAAAACTGCTTGCAAGATCGATTTAACTGATCCAAGGCTGTGTATAACAGTTAATTCCGTCAACGTCTCTTTTTACCTCGGGGATAAACAGGCGGCTTATCATACAAACTGCTATCATTAACATCAGTTTTTACTCCACTCTTATTCGCCATTTTTTCTAGTGTATTTTGCTTGAACCAAATGTACCCGTCTTGTGGGGATGAGTCGAGCAAGCTGTCCCTCATCTTTCTTACGGTGCGTTTCATTGATTGTGTAATATATTCTCTAACCATTTTCACGATATCCAAAAGTACTCGGTCTTGCGTCAAATCTGCGGATATGTTACTGTGTGTTTGAGCATCGGGTACTCGCAGTGTCAAATGTCCATTACTTCCATAAACCTGTGTGGCAGAGTTGGAAACGTTAAAACAAATATCCTGTTTAAAAATAAGAACTGGGTTTTGTTTTTGAATAAATACTTGATAGGGTAATTTTATAGCATTTGGAGGGTGTGGATCATCAATGAAGCCAAAGTCTGGGTCAGGCTGCGCTATAGAATTCGCGGACGGGTTTATCCATCTACCTAAAGGAAACCAAGTCAAGTATCATATTGCTGGAAACCAATGAAGATGGTAACGCACGAAAAAAAACCTTCACTATTTAACGCATGAAAAGCAACCTTCTTGAAAGTAATTATTATTATTCTTTTCATAAGGTTCCTCTTGATCTTCGTCAGTATTACCCTGATTCTTGAGCTTCGACCTTTCATTGTCGATGAGCACCTGCTGGATTGCCATATTTTTTAAATATTCATCATCAGGTGTAATCAACTGTTCCTGGTCCTGATCCTTGCGTTCAAGTACAAGTATCGACTTATTATTAGCATAATATGCCTTGAGCCTCCGTTCCGTATCGTTAATCTGCATGTACATCGTCAGCAGGATTATGTAAGAGAGTAAAAGAATGGTGACGAGGAGTGTGAGCGCTATCAAAACATTCTCCCGAAACATGATTATTCTGAAAGGAGCTACACATAATTGAACATTGCACACAACCACCCCTTCGTGCCAAACATAATCTGATGATTATTATATCATTTTAGCAATTTCGTCACATATAGAGTGGCATAAATAAGAGCAAGCAGCTTGACACCCAATTATCTGTGAGATTTTTTTTATTCACACACGCATTCAGTTTCCGGCTATGGAGTTTCCATGCCATGTCATAATTGGTGTGGTGTAATGTCCAGTGACGATGCAATGGGGCTCCAAAAATGACCGTGACTCATTCACCTGTATCTGCTCCCATTCAACTCAGGGTTGCATATATGCCGTAAGTAATTCAATCGTACAATTTATGGAACCAGTTAGAAATAATAATCCGATCATCTATTTTGACTTTAGGTTTACGTAAACGTTTTGCTTTATTCACAAAAAAATCTCATCCATAAAATGCTAATTTACATACATATTTTATAGTCCAAGATATAATACGTTGATATCACCGTCAATCACTTTCTGCACTACCCTATCTTTGCCCTACGTTATCCGAATAAATAATGTAGGAAAGAGTGCAGCAAACACTATAAAATTTACATGTCATGAAACAAGACGAGAGCAAAAACAGTATGTAGTTTTAAGAAGATTAAGGTCTTTATAAAAACAAGTCTGACCATCATCACAAGTTTTCCCTTTGTGTACATAAATAAATACGGGTTTGTAGATATATTTTAGCGAAGAGGGCAATGCGATTCTACTTGTTTTGCAAGGAGACAATTGAACGTAGTAGAGAAGCTTTGGGTGAGATCACACAGCCACATATAACGTAGAATTAAGTATGATTTATGTAGGTAGTCGGAATTCCAGAGGTAACTCTTCAATTTTTTTTTTGCTTTGACGAATTAACCGTGATTGGATGAAGCAGCAGCAGCAGCGGCTGAAGAAGAGCCCCCGAAACCACCACCGGAGCTGGCTGCGGCTGCAGCAGCGCTAGATGATGATGGTCCACCGAAAAATCCTGATTAAAAATTAAAAATGTTCATTATAAAAACGACAATCTTCAAAAGCTTCATATAATAAACACTTTTACTTATGTAAGGTACAAACCTCCATTGCCACCACCACCAGAAGCGGAAGCCGCTGCGCTTGAGCTGGATTGACCTCCCCCGAAGCCACCTTGATTGCCCGGATAATAACCGCCACCGTGTCCACCTCCAAATCCTCCACCAGGGTAGTAGCCTTGATTTCCTCCGAAGCCTCCCCCGGGGTAGTACCCTTGGTTGCCTCCAAACCCTCCTTGATGAAAGCGATTTCTTCCACGACCTCCACCTCTACCACCACCGTAATACTGGGGAAACGCAAGAACGGTGGCCACAGAGGCCAACAACAAGATGGCAACGAGTTTGTTAGACATTTTAGTTATCTGAACTTTAAGTGAATATAGAAGTAAAACGAAATCAATCTGCTCAAGAGGACTACTATTGCGAAACTAATGCCAATCACCACTGGACAATCTGATTTTATATGAAGGGAATAGGGTGATGCTGACGAAGTCACAGACGTCTACTAACCGTTTGCCACACGAAGAAAAAAGCTGTTTGTTTGTGGATTTACCACTACCACTTTTGCAGAGGAGTCCAGTCAAAGTCAGACAGTTGCCAATAACTTTGCTTATATAGAGATAACATGCTCGCTTTGGGCATCTACTACCAAAGTAGCATGATTAAGTGGGTTTCAGAAGTTTAGTACCTGAGCATGATCAAAGCTTTGCTTGCGCACAGACCAGGTAAACACTTTGCATTGGGTGAGTTTTGCCGATGATGACGAAGATCGCATCATCAACGTGATCACAGTTTACTGCTGATTATCAAACTGGTACTAGTTTTGTAAGTAGCTGTCCTTAGGTACGTTCACATAATGTATGCACGATGCTTTTATATTATTTATTCATATCGAATATCAAGAAATTGCAATGGATGAGGATGGAGTTATGACATGACGCGTGTGGAAGGAACTTCATGAGTGGTTTAGGAACTCCAAATGTAAATGCATATAGTGTACTAATAATGATTAAAAACTTGAACAAAAGTCCTTTGGATTTACCATAAAGGAAACAACAACCTCAGTTTAGATAGCAAAATATTGGCAATAATTAACTACCTACATTATTCATTCGCGGTGCCTGCACCCTAACCCAAGTACCATTTTTCACGCACTCCTCTCAATATAGAAAAGCTCTGTGGGAAATACTCACTAAACGAAGTGTGCGTAGTCATAATATCATTATAGTCATGGCCAAAATGGTCAAGTTCAAGACTAACATACTTGGCACTGGTGAATGGTAAACAAAAACAAAAAATCATATAGAAAGATGTGTGAAATCCATACAAAATGAATCGAGATGTGCGGATATAAGCAGTTCAGCTCGCTGTACCAAAAAGGACAATTTTTTGCATGTCTTGTCCTCTGGCATTTCTATTTATGCTATAAAAGCCGTTTCCGTGTAGTTTTGGGGATTCCCAATAAATTTAATTGAATTCCGCGAAGACCTTTTTCCAAAATCCGATTGCAGTTGATAGCATTTTTTGCATCTCTGACTAGAACACGCTCAATCAACTGGTGTTACTCCAAATGCAGAGAATAAACTTCTATTTCTGATTAACATTGGCGATTGGTGACGTAGGAAGGGGATGAGAATAGCCCAAGATATTCTTGGAAGAATCATTTTTTGTCGGATTTTTGTTGATGCCAAACAGGTTCAGGTTATCTCATTTGTTTGTTTAAACGTGAGCGTCTATTTTAAATACGTCATCCTTTCGAGTTCAACGAGTTTTTAGGGAATAAAATCTTGTTTCAATCATTCCAACCTGACAAAAATGATCGCAAGAAAGATGCACAAGCTGAGGAGATGCTTATGAAAAAATCGAACACATCAATGTGGCATAACAGGCAGCAGACATACATTCTTCAACGAAGGGTTAAGATGAGATCACTCAGCCAGTATAATATTATAATTTGTCCAAAGTGCTACTTCCAGAGAAGAGCCGTCAGCCGTCACCCTTGTTTTTCTGCAAACAGTCAGTAAATATATGCTTATGACGATGATGATAGTTCTTGTTTCTGAGATGATCACAATCGCTTATGCAAAAATGTTACATGCAATTAAGGTTGTAATGGGCGTGGATTTTTGTAGATGATCGGGGGCACAACATCTAAGATGTATCATCCTCCGGATAGTGCAAAAATAATTTTTAAAATCTAACGTCTTCCTAAGAAATAACGGGGGATTTCCATTTCGGAAAAAAACTGTTTGGGGTAACTTGCGATTATACCCGTTTTAGCTCATTAGCTGAATTGTTTTTGTAAAATGTAAAATGTGTGAATTAACCATGTACAGTATATGCTGAATTTAGAAAATCCTAATTGCTCAAAAGTTGTTACCAACATACTAACACTAAATATGTCTGGACATTTACAAGCTTCTTCGAAAAAATCTCAAGTGGATTAGTACAGTGTAGATATAATAATGCAGCAAATAGATTACAGATAATACAAAAAACATTTATGGTTGGAAGTTGGAATCCGGAAGAAGGAAAGGAATCTTGCAGACTCACAGCTCCATATTTTATAACGAGTGTTTAATAAAAAAGCATTCCTACTAACCGTGCAGTCATTTCCAATTCAACCTGTTGAGCAATACCAACCCTAGCAAATTCACATGAATGGATAATGCATCAAAAATGGTCATTCGTATCTTTGGAGCATAAACTAAACGATGTAGATAGGAAGCGTAGTTAAAATGATGAAATGAAGTAAACAATATACAATGCATTATCAGTTAACTGGTTGAAATTAAGTGCGGTAAAAATAAAATGTACATGACGGAATGGAAAATAGTCGATTATATATGTTGTTGTTTCATATTGAACAACACGTAGATGCAATATATTATTATGGTGGATGCAGTAGTAAAGTAAGTAGTATGATCATGCACGACTGTAATACTTTTGCTGTGTATGTGCATTCTATATAATGATGGAGACGAACTATAAGACAATTAACTGTGAACGACCATGAAGGTCGATAAAAAGGAATGGGAAGATCGGAAGGTAGTAAAAACACTCGTGTTTGCAATGGATGATGCTACCTTAAATACTATGTTAGCGTTAGGTTGGGTTTTTGTACAACGCTTCCTTATAACATACCTCCTGGTGTGATTACGATATCTTGATTTGGGTTTCATTAATAATTTGGATGGGTGCTAAGTTGATGAATGAGATAATGGGGGGTTATACTGGAAATAGGGTTGGACATGTTTGACTCATCACTACCAATTAAAATTTAAGAAGATTTTCTTGTTCTCACGTTTGCCACACATATAATTTGAGGGAATGTTAACTGTTAGTGATATCAGCACGGAATCCGAATTTAAGCATTGTTTTAACCTAAGAGAAGTTCTCTGTAGTTTTGCTGCAGAGATCGTACGTTTCAAAAATTCATTTCACACACACGGCTACTCAAATCTACATATTTTCTACTTGGCAGACGTCATTCATTTAAAATTATTGAATGCAAAGTTGATGAAACATTTGGTAAATTTGCTGAGTCAACCTATGCAAATAATCGATGTGTTTTCTTTAAGTCAAGTCAGATATAATCTGTTGTGATACGTGAGAGGGGTTTAGGAGAAGATAAAAGATAATGACTCCTTCGCATGCTATTTTAAGTTTATAGAAGGTCCTACGTTCTAGGTTTTTGTTCAAGAAGTCTATCAATGCCCTCATGCTTTACATTTATGCTCCTTTTAATCATTACATAGTACTTTCTTACTATACACTACTAACATTGTATTGTAACTGTAAGGCAAAAATAGACAGATTATATTTAGAATTGCTATGATTAAATTGGTTTGACTTATCCATGGGATATAGTAGTATTACTATTGTAGTATTTTTTAGAAGTAAACAAATCAGAAATCATGAACAGCAATAGAAGAAGTCAAGCAAGCAATCCATGAGATTACAAATTAGAATACAATGCAAAATTTCATTCAGATGAAATACTAATGGTTAATTTAATTTCAGGCACAACATTGTCAAGTTCATAGATGCAATTGCCAATTTGGATAGTGTTAAGAATGTTGCTTTATTTAAAAAAAGACTTGTATTTACAACAAACGAAGCTTGGGAAAACCGAACCTTATTTATACCCTTATGAATAGAGGAACAAAAAGACAAAAATACCGAATGCTCATAAGAGGCATTTACGTTATGTCTCGGTTAGGATAGAAACTGCATGGCGTACTGAATGAATAGAAAGAATTAGGGTAACATTTTTTAGGACTTCAGTTGAAGGAAGAAGACTGTTGTTCCAAGTCCTTAATCCTTAACAAGGTCTAGTGAAATAGTTATTCATGCTTCACTGCTACTGAAACAAATGAACTGTCTTGGACCGCTTGATAATATGGAAAGAAAGAAAGCCTTCATTATGTAAAGTAAAATGGACTGAACGGCAATGCATACATTTGCATGACAAACAAATTTAGAGCAGACGTTGAGTTCTTATTTCAGAGCTCACCGAACCTAAGAAAGTCCTTTCTAAACTTGGCTAGCCCTGCCCTGGAACCCCGGAAAAACCAGTTCAACACACTTTAAGTACTTGAGTGTAGACATTTTCATCCATAAAAGATATTCTTCTCATGTAAAGTCATACCATTTGTGTGACAAGTTTCCTCAAAGGAACATTTAATTTGTTTCGGACTTGATCTTTAGTGTCTGTTTCATAGTTTTAATTCAAAATTTTTTTGGGCTGTTGTGATTTTTTATTGAATTGAGAATATCTGTTAAATATTTATAAGTTTTAAATAACTCTCCACCATGGTTAAAGTATCTTGCTACGTTGCAATTTTATGCAGCACTATTATATTATCTCTGATAGACAGTACATTGGCTATACCCCTACCGGTACATTTGTGGTTTAATTTTATATCTGATTAATAGTATTATGGTTAAAAAATGTATTCTTCGTAAACAACTTCGACCAGGCTTGTGTTCTTTAAACAATTTTTGTAACTGTTTTGCATTTGCAGAGAGAGCCTAGGCAGGTGAATATCAGTCAAAGGCCAGATGGAACCATTGTGGCGTCTTTTGCAGCATCGCAAGCCTTTGATGCACCCGGAGTACACAGCAACAATGCCTTGTCCCAGACCTTTGAAATTGGGAGAAATGTAAAAACAATGCAACCAATGTTTCTGAAATATAATAAATTGTACCAGATAAATTAATTAAACATTATTTATTTTCAAACAACAGGGAGCATCCTCATCTGGCTCATCCGCCTTCAATAACAACATTTTAGGCAACGAAATGTCTTTTGCTAATAGTCAGGCCCAGGCCTCACGATTTGACCCCTTCGGAGGTGGATTCTCCAGTTCTGCCGCTAATGCTGCTGCCAATAGCTTCAGAAATCCACTTTTTGGTTAGGTTATACTGACTCTCAAGCAAATGCCTTTGGAAACCAGTTTGGTAACCTGACTTACTAATTTATAACTCTTCTCCATTTTTATTATATACATGACGTAAGTTTTTAATGTTTAAATAAAAATGTTTGCCAAGTTCATGATAAGTTTATAATGTTTTATTTTTGAACGACAATACACAGCGTCAAATAGCATTAACTATACAAACAAACGCGCATTGTTCATAACCGACGACGGCAAACCCCATGGGATAACAGGGGCTCATCATAAAAATAACAGGCAATTTGATCAGCTACAAAATATATATCGTTGAACAACATATCACCTTCTATTTATCTTTTGAGCTACAAAAAACTACCATAAATTTATAACATCACTACTAGCCATCTATTATAGATCTACGAGCTAAACATAGAACATAAATGGGAAAGAACTCACATTTTCTGACTGAAATCCAAAAACTTGGTCACGGCATCAGACAATTCTAGTTGTTCGCACCTTTTTCGAAACTATCCATCAGTAATTAACATAATCTATTGGAAATCACTAGTTTATACTGATTTTAGCCGTTTACGACGGACGTTACATAATAGCATTTTTATCACATAATCTAACTTTAGAAATTAAGGGACAGAGAAAAATATTCCACATCCATGTATTTTGTATATATTTTATTTGATGGCAGTGCTTTACTACCTTTTATCTTCATTTTTATTGCATTTGACTCGGCTAAAGATTCATGGCACTGCCACTCACCATCTGCATCAAAACTAAATTGGACTTTAAGACAATTATAAGACTAAGGTGCGTAAAAGCAGTTGTCTCTTCAGAACCTACTTTCGTGACTTGCACGATCACCTTATAATTAATTTCATTGGTTTATTCCTTTAATGATTAGTTTAAACTTTCAACAAAGACAAGAGAGCGAATACATTAAGAAGATTTAATTCAATACGCTTTTCTATTTGCATTCAAAAGTTAGAACTTTTGTTGCATGATTTCATTGAGGAATAAATGATTATTCATAAATGTAATAGTTATATATATATTTGTTGAGTTTCCTTTGGGAACTTAATGCCATTCATAATGACATTGAAATGCAATTATTATTAACCCTTGAAAGGGGATAAATGTGAGTTATGGAAAAGGCCATACAAGCAACATTGTTGGACAATGGTAAGACAAATTGTACGCATTATTTTCAATCAACTTGTACAGCAGTATAAGTAGAAAATCAAAAAGCCACGAACATCAAGTTCCTTGTGCCAAAAAATAATCCGTTCCGATTTTAGTGATCAATGATGTCAAGATAGTTCGCCAATTGGAGCGTTTTCGAGCCACAAGTCATGAATAAAGTGGTACAATCGGTCACTCACTGCGACCTTGTAAGGCGTTGGATTCAGATTTCTTTTGTGGTCCTGTCGAATTGTCTTCATAGAATCAGTGACCCTCTGCCGAATGTCTGAGAGTTGGGGAAGTGCTCTGCAAATCACTCCATCTTTCCAGTATTTATGGTAGAGAGGTTCCACTTTCGCAGGGCTCACCCAAGCCCGCTTAGACTCATGGAAAGGATGACGACAAAGTACTTTGGAACCTGCCTTTGGAGAATCTTCACCAGTTTGGACAAGTAAATCAATAAGTGCATGGCCGTCGGCTCCATATAACCTGTAGACGTCTTTCATCCCGGGCATCGTCACTTTCTCCACATCTTCGCTTAGCTTGATTTTAGGTGTGTGATTAATCTCAACCAATTTGTACACGCAACCCAAAGCTGGCTGCCGCTGACAAGTAACAAGATGCGTTCCGATTCCAAAACAGTTGATTTGATGACCTTGCTCATTTAAAGACCAGATTGTTTCTTCATTTATGTCATTTGAAGCCACAATAGTAAGTCCCCTGAACCAATCTCTATCAAACCTACAAATAACAAATACAAGCAAAATGGCAAAATTAGTAATACCAAATTTTATAAGCTAAATAAAACTATTCAAATATACTACTTACTTTTCTGCGATTTGCTCAAACTTCTGTCTAGCCAAAGTTGAAAGATATGCCAAGTCTCCGCTATCGATCCGAATTCCTTGTGGTTGATATCCCATATCATTTAAAGCCATTGCCACAGCACAGAAATTCAATAGGCCACTCCTATTGAGATTCATTAAATAAAACTCATCTTAGTTGACCTACCCATAATTGTACCATACCAATCCAACACAATTTTGCCCTTATTCCCAGACAATGGATACAAAAGGATTTTTATGGGAATGTTTTATAAGGTGAACGTGTTAGCTCTATATACACACACCAAATACGCACAAGGATGGACAAACACCACACGGAAGCTGGTGATAAGAAAGTGAAATTTAGATAAAAAGAATGTAGGCATATTTATCAAACTGGCGAAAACTTCAATTACACGCGGCTAAAACTGCCATAAACAAATACAAATTAAATATCTACTGCACAAGTATATTTCAAACAATTGATAATACAATAAAACAAAAGGGAGGGGATTCGGGACAGGACATATTAATGGTACCTCTTAACATCATACGTGTCTACGAGCGCGACGAATGAGTCTGGGAATGCCAGAGCGTAGGACGCAAACGCTGCAAGTTCCCCATCACTGGCTTCCTCCCGTAAAACATCGAGATCAGGGGTCAATTTTTCCTTCCAACTGCGACAAAGTTCAATGAAATCGACTTCTTCATTGGTATCCTTATGTTTGATTGTCTACAAAGAAAAAATCTTTACTTACTTTCCTCTAATTTAAGCCAACCTACTAATTCGGAGCAGTGTGCCCTTTACTTACTCTTCGCTTTAATTCTTTGCAGTCGGAAAAACTGGAAATGTAAGCGTGAGCATGTGTCCCCCTTACTGGAATCTGATATAGTTTTCCAGCCAAGACGTTGCTTGTTCCGTCGAATCCTCCTATGTACAAACAAAAATATAGGTCATTCCTTTATTCAGCATTTAGTATATTGTTAAATATCATGACATGTAGGTAATGTATACCCAGGTAAGCATATTTTGATGCAGACAATCCTCCATCAGGTCCTTGAGCGCGTCTCAAACCAAACTCCAAAAGTTGGACAGTATATCCAGCAGCAATTCTATATCTTGCAGCATTCGTAGCAACGAGACTGGCATAATTGACTAGCGTTAACAATGTTGTCTCTAACAATTGAGCTACAATCAACGGTCCTTCAATTCTTATCAAGGGAACTCTGGGAAAGGCTACACAACCTTCATCAATGGCATACACCGTAATTTCATCCGCTGTCAGTTTCTTCAGGAAATCAAAAAATGCTGGCTCCACTGACTGCGGCAAAGTTTCTCGCAGGTACTCAATGTCTGTAATTTTTAACATTTGGGTCAAGTAATACTTAAAAATTAATTTCTTGAGTGGGTAACTGGCAAAAATTGCGGACCAAATAAGTTTCTTACCACTATCCGAATAATGAAAATTTTCCAAAAACTTCAGTACTTCTTCCAAACCAGCGAAAATGGTAAATTCGCCATGAAATGGATTCTTTCGAAAAAACAAATCAAACACTGCACAATCCGATGTCTTCTCAGCCTTCCAATAGGCGTACGCCATTGTTATCTGGTACAAATCTATAGACAGAAAATACAGTAAAAACAAGTTATTCTTTCTTACCCACCAATTTACAATCACACACAATATTTTACATACCAGTGAGAAGAGGCTGGATAACACCATTCTGTCGATGGCTTCCTCTTCGCAAGTACTTGCCGTTATCTTCGTCATTGGAGGCTTCAACAACGTTGTTTGTCGCCACGTCCTCCATAGTTTTATGATGAGAAGAGTTGGAAGATGATACCGCAACAGCACATGAACTTAGACTGAACGGAACTGTCTTCTACTCCTGACTTTTCCTAAAAAGAAAGAGTACAATATAAAGGAAAATTACTGACGCGAAAGGAACGATCAATCAATACAATTTCTCCTTTTTCTTTCCTCGTCAATTTCAATTTTCACTTGTCTTTCGACACACAAGGGAGGAAGTCTTGATTACTTCAATTTTACATATAATCAGTCATGAAAGAAAAAGCCCACGCAACTGAATGGTACCTACTAACCACTCATCAGAGAAAAAATTGTTTGAAGGTTGCAAAACAGCAAATAAGGGCGATTGGAGGTTGTGAACTTGATTTTATACTTGGAGACAACACTCTCGGTTGAGGAGAAAGTGAGTCAATAAGCGAAACCAATCACCTTTCCTTTCATGTAGCGAAGCCTTTTATTCCCTTTTCTTTTCCGACTCCACTCTCTATCATTGTCCTAGTGAACATTTTCTAGTAACAGTTGACATCCTTTTCTACTGCCTGTAAAAAGCTTTATAATACGTTGTAATAATGATTTGCATGTTACATGATGACATGTGTATGATGATGACCATGACGCTTCCAGAGGGCTAAACTGATTGTGTTATGTGCTACACATGTAGAAGAACCCATCTACCACGTTAGAATGAGATGGGTGAAAACGATATCGTTTTTGCAATCTATAAACTCTCAGCCCAGCTATTGCATTGCAGTTTCCCTTTTCTCCAATTTTTTGTCTTGGTTCCAGGTGCAAGATGATACGAACCAATTCCTAATAATTTGCCCAAAGAACCAAACATCATAATTCTCACGCTCACGCTATCCCCACCACCAACCATCATCATCAGAGCACCTACCTAGTAGCACGACAGGAGTCATTGGCGTTAGGAACTACTACATACATTTAATATCATTAACTACTATATAGCTATCGCATTAACTCAGCAGGAGAAAGTTTAACACTATAATCATGAACAAAAACCTTGTTCATGGATGGCTGTGCGTCTAAAACACAAGTCAGAGTTTAGTAGTCACCGTAGGTTTCCGCGGAGGAAAAGGAAATAAGAAACTGCAACTCCAGCAGCCGCTGTCAATTGTCTGAATAATTCAAAATCAAGGCTACTCTGCCCAGTCAGTAGTAGCCTCCTATGTCCAAACCACCGCTGAGCAAAAATATAGTGAGCAACCACGTATTTCCTGTTCCTCTGAAGACAACTGATTGTTAGAAAGGCACATAATATGCATTAGGATTATGAATCCAATGCTACTCTGATCGTAATCTAAATTCTGTGGCAAAAAAATATCCGTTCCAGGTGGTATCTCTTTGACCGACTATGTGACATTGACACCAACCAACTTTCTCTGTTGCGAGCTAGAATTCCGTTCAGGACACTCGCACACACGACACGACATGATGTTCGTACAACTTGCTTCACATGCTTTAAATTCAGAGGTATATCTTCGGTTCATATCATAAGCAATGAAATC
>JAQGAP010001445.1:0-19947 GCA_034697805.1 Orchesella bifasciata
AGACGACGACGACGACAGACGACGACAGACGACGCGATACAGAGTGATCTTAATATGTACCTAAAGGTACATAATAAGCAGTAAGTTGGTGTCAAAGTACCTAAACATTCAGAGATTGAGTGACATAAAAATTGTTTGCATGTCGACAACTTTCTTTATAAGTACATACTGAGAAGAAAGCTATATCTCTTCTTAACGATGCTAATCAAGCGCATTCTTCTGCAAAATTTGAGCAACTACGTGATAAACTTTCTCTAATTTTCTCCACATGTTTGCACGCATCAAATCTACCGTTACTTTTATTAACCAATGGCATATGATGGTGGAGGTTGTGTACAAAGCAACATAATATATTTTAGCTTCGATTATATATTTTGTTCTGTAGCCTATGTACCGACTCTCATTTCCTTTCGCATTGCTGCTCAAAGACGCTTTGTGTATTTGTGTGTAATATTTCATTGAAATGTTGTGTGAAGAAAGCTCGCCTGATTTTTACTAGTACTATACCTTTCTGGACAAGAGCAATCTGTACAAGGTGAACGACGGAGCCAATGACAAACTAAAGTGAAAGTATTCTAGGTAGCAACTAGCATATTTTATGGTGAATTACTTTCAGATTTTTTTACTTCTATATCTTCCATGGATGGAAGGATGATATATATCAAGGTGGAAAATTGGATAATTA
Source organism: Orchesella bifasciata (assembly GCA_034697805.1). Classification (NCBI taxonomy): domain Eukaryota; kingdom Metazoa; phylum Arthropoda; class Collembola; order Entomobryomorpha; family Orchesellidae; genus Orchesella; species Orchesella bifasciata. The sequence goes on from JAQGAP010001445.1 coordinate 686, forward strand.
GGTGATGTTGGTTGGCTTTCTCTAAAGAAACAAAAGTTTACATTATTAAGTTTACGAATCGAAGATAACCATGATGAACATCAGGTCATGCATGACCGCATTATTAAGTCATGCTATAATCACAGAGGATAAGAATAACTGACATTGTCACAAGTGACTGAATCCGATTTTGCATATTATGCCGACTTGACGAAAGCTGATGCAGCCATGTGTCACTATTGTGTGTACCACTTGCGTGAGCATTGTCCGTGACTTGACTCTTTTTTATGGAAAAAAAGTTGCATCTACGCTACTTGCAAGCTTGTCAAGTTACAAGTTGTTTTCTTTCTTTCATCATGCACACGTGTGCTATATGGTGAATGCTGCTGTTACGGCATTATTATGGTAAAAGATGCACAGCTTATCAAAAAAACATCCTACGACAAAACTCTGTCTTCAAAGTTTAAACATTGTATGGACTGAAACGAGAATGCTGACTTGTTTTTATGAGATTTTAAATAAAGAAAGTAGTTTTCATTGATACGTCAATTGTGTCAATTGTCAATTATAAAACAGAACAAAAAAGGAACGGAGCAACTGGAGATGTGAAACATACATACTCCAGAGAACGCGGTTTTTAAAGAAGGTGGAACTGAGGCGGTTGAAAAAACAGAGACGTGATGCATGATGATCCAAAACCAAACCAACCAGTTCAAACCATGCAAAATGAAATTGGCAATGTTGTGTACTAAAATAACATAGTGGTAATCTACTTGAGAACGAGTGCGTTTGGCAAAAAAACCAAAAAGTCAGAGATACAAAAAATGTTTACATGTTGAGAACTTGCTTTGCAGAAACATAAATGAGGAGAAAACCGGCTTTCATGATCTTCTTTATCGACCATCCTTCGGAAGCTCATTCATGTGCAAAATTTGAGCAGCTACATGAGACTTGTTCCTACTTTGAGTTTCCCCACTTGTTGGTACACGTCAGTTTCATCTCATAAAACTCATAAAACTCCGTGATGTGTAAACATACACAATTTAGGACATTTTAGATCACATCTATCATCTATTTCCCTCCATAGTTTGCAAGAGTTTTGCTGTGACATAATAAAATAAATGCATGAAAGCTCATTTCCCATGCGGTTCTTGGATGCTTCTTCACACATTGATGCCTACTGGTACAAACTCAAACTATGATCATCATTGACCCTTTTTTGACTGCACTACACTACTTTTGCTTCCTCCACCTGCGTTTTGGCATATAATTCTCTGTAATCTACAAACAATAAAAAAGTACTGTTCAAAAACATTCATATTTGCTATAAAATGTTAACTATCTTCTTTTCAGATTCAACTAGTTATTGCAGAGTTTATCTAAAACAATGATGAATTGCCATTCAGTAAACTGGGACTATTAAAAAGATGCTGCAGGAAAAAAGCATGCGGGAAATATTTTCCGTTCCAAATCTTTCAGAACAATATGTATCCAAGGTAAAATGTTTCCAACACCCGGAAAAAAAATTATGTGTGATGTGTTCACAATTTGCAAGTTAATTAGGTGCAGCATTAACCACTGTTTGCCACTTCAGATTGTGCAACCAGGAAAAACTATGTGCTAATGTAGTTATTTTTATGAGAAATTAAACATTAAAGCAAAAAAATTTACACAGCTAATTGTATATTGTTGGCTTCACCTAATACATAATTGTTTTAATACTCTAGTTTTATATTTAGACCAGTGCGTGTCGATAACACCATATATCTTGTGTATTTACATTGGTGCAAATATTACAGTTAACCAAAGTAAAGCGAAACATGTAGATAATGTGAAGTTTACAGTAATAGGGATTACTAATTACTTTTTCCTAAAATATTGTGCATTTTAATTACGTAGAACCGCACTAAACAGATTGTTTTATTTAGATATTAAAATTGATTTGTTACATAATTTTTGCATTTAAACTAAAAATTAATTTCTTGTCTCTGATCAAAAGCGTCACATTTTACAATTTGTTGGCAATGATCTGCTTAATTTCTTAGGTTATCCCCAAATTGCTCTTGGGTAATACGCGTCTCCTCAACTCTGTGGCTGTTTTTAGGATAGTTTTTTGTGTTTCTCGTTTGCGCAAATTAAACAGAATAGGGTCATAAGTGCTCCCTGCACTCCTTTGAAGTAGGAAAAGTTTTGTCACACAAGTTGCAGCTATATATCGTTTGCAGGTAAGCCCCTTGTTGTTTTTACTCTAGAAAAGTAATTGCATGAAAAGTTGTCAATCAAAAGAAGAATTGCGAATACAAATTGCATCACGACTTACTCTTGATATGAAAGCGTATGAGGTGTTGTTTTATCCGTAATATTAGCTCATTCTCCATTTCTGTCCCAGCGTTTTCTGGAATCCCAAAACAAAAGCTACAGTTGCCTTATTGGATGTAATCATGCGGCATCTCTAAACCTTCGGAGGTGGGGTTGTTTACATTGTTGCTGTGGAGCTGACGACTCCATTTCGTTCCCAGCATTAGAACCACCTTGATTCTGTTCAGGTTGGGTATCCATTTGAGTTGGCTCTGTTTCAGTGTCAGTTTCTGGCAAACTTAAATTGCAAAATAATTGAACGTTTATTGAGGGATGAAAAAGTTGCAAAAAATAATTAAACTGTTACATGGGCTCAGTCTGGATTTGCTCGTTGATTAACTCTTTGTTCAAGAAAGGAAGTGGAGAGTCAGCTTCGGCCGGCTCAAAGTCCACGGCGGTCCAGAGATAACCCTCGTGTTCAGTTCGACTAGGACAAATAAGCATTTGCTGCTCTAAAGAAACCGGCTGCCAAACAAGATCGGGGAAGATAGCTCGACATTTTTCAATAAATTGTTGTTGTTGATCTGAAAAAGATTCAGGCTTTTACACCAACCCCAATATCAACTTTTAAAAAATTTGGGGAAAGTTACTCTCATTACCACCTTTCAATTGAAGTTCCATCCTCTTTTCCGGTCCAATTTCATCAGGGTTCTCTATCTCCACGGCAGAACAGGCCGCTCCATTCATTGTGGAAGGTGGTAATGAGCCTTGGACTGGACTTTCACCGCCATGTTCAATGGGAAAGTCGCCATTTAGTTCCAATGTGGAGGTGATAACAGTACGTCTCCCACTCTGATCTAAAGTTGGGGCAGCTTCAAACGACGGAGGATTCTTGGAAAAAGATGTACCACACGTGTTTCTACAATTCTGAGGGAAAACAATTACACCAGAAGTGTTTTCAGCTAAACTTTCTCCCTCTACATTTTGAGGCTGAGGGAGCTGATTTGGAGGTGGTAACCAAATTCCATCGCTATTGCTATCAATTGTTGTTCCTTGACTTTCCATTTGTTGCTTTTCCAGATAGCCTGAAAACACAATTAAAATATCTGTGAGTCGGATTGGCTTAAGAAAGAAAAAATTTCAATTGAAGAAACTCACATTGAAGGATTGCCTCCTTCAGCTTAATCAACTTTTGGGCTTCAAACGCCGGCAAGTTTGGTCTGCAGGAGACTGGCTTCCAGCTAGCCTCCAGAGAAAGTCGTTCTACTACCCTCTCCAATATCTTCCAGATTTCCTTCTGGTAATTCCGAATGGTGGTGAGCTCTTCCTTACAATGGCAACACAGGGGTGCGTTAGCTTTCGAGCAAAACTCTGGGATCAGCTCGCCTTCGAGAAGGAGGTGGAAACACAGGGTTTTAAAAACTTTACTCCGCTCATTAGTTACTTCATTTGACTCGGGAGGCAAACTGTACAGAATCGAGAACATTCTCGGGCAGAGTAGACAACGAGTCACAAAAAATGGTTCATCATCAAGAGGAGGATAATTGCTTGAGTTTTCGGTTGAGGTGAAAGTTGGAGATGGATAACTTTCTCCTTGAGTCATTTGATCCATATTCTCTTTCAAATGAGTATTTATTAATGAAATTAACAGATATAAGCGTTTGTAGAGAATGTGAAGATCTAGGGTGATGACAAGAAATGCTGAGGAGAACTTCCCGCAACAGGTTGTCAGTGTTCAAAGTTTGAATAGAGAATGAGTGAAGAAGAAAGTGCTTTCAGAAGCGCATTGATCTAATATCCTTCTCCTGTCCAGAGACCTTGATGCGCTCAATCAGATCAACTGTGAGAGACTGCTTGTGCGTACTTTTGTTCTTTTCACGACATCCCGTTGTGACAGGCTTTAGGCATTAGCAGATAACACTGAAAGAAGGGAAAGGAATATAATGCGTACCACAATGCAGAGTTTTTTCCAGAGATTTCCATTCCTGTGGGAGAGCGTAGCGTGTGGGCGTGGGTCAAATACTTCCTGACAAAGATCCCCTAATAATATGCTAAAATTGTTTGTGGCTTTCACGTCAGTCCCCCAACAAAAGAAAGATGCGTAGTCATCGTCACCCTATTCCCTCGCCTCTGGTTTCTTCTGCTTTTCCATTCTCTAGCGGGTTCTTGCCTTTACTTTGAAGCAGCAACGAGTGAAAAAAGTTTTTTAAAAAAATTAGCAGATATGGTGTATTGTATAAGTAATTGCGTAGTAAATTTTTTGGGCAGTAAATATTTGCACCTATTTTCACAAGCTAACACATTTTGAGTACTTTTGCCTTAACTCCACTTGAATGTAAAAAGCACAATGAATCGGATACGCAAATATCATTCTCTTTCATGCAGTATTCTAAATTTCATAATCTATTTGTAAATTATTCAGCCGAAGCATGAAAAATTGAAAACTCCAGAATGAATGTGTTTTGAAAACAATATGAAATTTATGGACAACTATGCAACGATACATATTGAGGACTACTTGAGCTCTAACTGAGCGATGAGGATACATGCATTCTCATTTTGTTGTGCATTCTCATGCAGTCACATTGTTTTTACAATATTTGTTATAAGCTTAAACACAGAAAATTAATGAAACAGCGGGTGGCTTGTTATAGAGCAAAGTTATTAAGGGATATCTCAAACCATTATTTCAGGGATTGGAGACATATCGATCGACCTTGAAAATGAAAGTGAAAATCTGTAAGTAATGTCTTGTAGTGTTTTACCGCTGATGAATAAAACAAGTTGTTAATAGACGCAACATTCTATTATTTTTTATTACGGGCTAATAATATTCGTTACTATAACGTTGTTAATTAAATATATGACATGCATCCATTGGGTTACGTAAATGCCAAGTGATGCATCAGAACTTCATTCAATAAGCTTGTCATCATGATGGAATATTGAAATGAGAAAACGTACCTTTGCATTGCATTGTAAAAGATACCGAGTGTCCTTTTTATGTTGGTTAAACATATTGATCTACAAAAGGCTGCTGGTAGCATAATGTATTGCCACCGATCTACCTTTTACTACTCACGAAAAGATGAGAGATATTTCGTATCCAGCGTTTGACTGGTGTGTTGCAGAATGAATAACGGATGGAATAACGTAAAAGCAGTTCTGAACTTTATTCAACATACTCTCTCAACAAAGCTTGAATATTAGCATGAGATGAAAACAAGACTTATTCGTTTCTTGTTGCGTCTCAAAACTATTCTGTCCCAGGATGTTAAAATGCTCAGTTTTAACGACCGTGAAAGGCTGCTAGTACATAAGTACTTTTCATACTCATTTCCCCAAAATCATTCAGAAAGTCAATGACAGATAACATAACAACGTATACTTCGTGGCAATTTGTTTTGAGATTTACTTTTTCATAGTACCATATTGGGGTTGTGGAAAATATGTCAACGTCATCCACACATGATCCTATAATACTTTGTAGAAATAGAATGTAGCTGTAGTTCACCTTTCGAACCCCCTAAAGTGAGGAGTCCGGAGTCCGTCGTCCCCCAGCGTTTGATTGGAAGGATGGATCAACAGGAAAGGAAGGTATTGATTTTTTAACGTTATTCAACAAACAGTTTCGCTTCACTACACTGGTCAAGTACGGTACTCAATTTCAATTCAAATTAGAAAAGCAAAAGTCTAAGATCATTTGGCGTTCCCATCTTTATCTTTCCTATTTGCTAACAACTAAGAAAGGTAAGCAATAGCTTTAGTTTGGAGTAAGTCAATTGTAATTTTTATTTATTTTTCATACTCTTTTATTCAGTGAAAGTTGGAAAGACCATCAACTGGTAAACACCAAAAATCTGAAAATGCTTCCACTGAGCAGATATCATCAGCAAAACATTTCGCAGTGCCAGAAAATTTTACGAGAGCTGAGGAAAATATCTCTGCAGCTGGCGAAGGCAAAGAAGCGAGAGAAGCTGAGGATATTGCAGATACAAGAGATGAGACAACAACTGAAAGAGATGAGGCAACGGGTGAACGCACAGGAACAAAAGATGGGTAATTAAAATATAAAATAATATCGCTTAGAGTAACAATTATTTGCTGAGTGTGTATTCAAAGTACTCTATTTTTAACAGGGAATTGTCCCGTGGAGAAATTAACTGATGACATGGTCCCGTATCTGCAGGTCTCGATCCCAACTGAAAACGAACCCAAATTAGAATAACCTCATGCACCCCATTAACCTGACGTCCACAACAGAAAAGCTTTTGCTGTCTATCAATTGTCAACTTTAAATTGTATATAGTTCCTTTTTGTTTCTGTTTTTGCATAATATTAGTATATCCCTTGCTGCAGGGACACAAGCCAAAATAAAGTTCGTAGTGAGGTTTAACGTACTTTGGGCTACTTTTATTTGTTTTAGTGAATATTAATAAAAATTCAATAGGATACAAATTTGTGTGTTGATTTGTATAATTAAACACTTAAGGCTTAAAACAGAAATGATTAGAAGGATTTACGATGGATAAAATGTGACGTTTATGCAACATTGATTAAATTGGGTTGTGTAAAATCACACCGAGATGATTTTTAAGTAAAATTAAATACAAATTGAGCAAATTAATTGTTAGAAGGTCATTTCAAGAAAGTGTATTTAGTTTTATTGCATTCATAACTTTCTGTATAAATTACCTGATATTATGTAACATTGTGTTATGAATAATTATTTGTAATATAATTTGTAATTATTTGTAATATAATAAGTAATAAAGCTGGAGAAGTTGCACCTAACCATACATGTGACGACTTATTTATTCCATTTATTACTGACAAGTAAGACGATTTCAGATTGACGTCAATGCCCCTGAGTTAGAAGAGCTTGCATCAGAACGCAATGCAAAATTTTTCTCTCATTAAAACTTGAATATTGAAATGAGTAGAAGAGAATGGTGGCTTCGTGCGTCACAAAAGATATTGATAACTTTTTCTCTTGGTGACCGACAACAAACATTAGATTGGTGACTACCCGTCCCTTTCCGCTCTCTCCACATAAATCACATTATTTACAGCAACAAACAGTGATGGTAGTTTAAAACGCAAAGCTGTATAGTTCAGCTTCCTGATCAAGAAGCTTCCTGATTTTTCTGCATGTTTGCCATTTCCTTCTACATTCGAGTAGCTGGTTGCGTCAAAGTCTATATGGTGGACGTTGGTTCACACATTTAATCCCACTTTTACTCTCTTTTTCTTTCAAATTTCAATTGTGTTTGCTTTCTCCCTTTGTGGAAACCATTTTGTTGTTCTTTGAGTGAAAACTAATTGATAACTAATTGTTTTCTGTAGACCAGTTACGCAAGGCAATGTCAATTGTCACTGAAGGAGAAAGTGTAAAAGCTTATAAAAACTTATGAGCTGAAAAAGTTCAGACACATGCAAAAATGGAGGAACATCATGCGGATTTGGAGCAAATGAAGAATGTGTTGCAACTGCAAAAATTAATACTCGTAAAAAAGGTGTTGGATCTGCAACAATCTTCCCTAACAAACATAACGGAACATTCGGAGACCTTGTGTCAGATGAGGAAATTGGCACGGCTCGAGAAAATGCAACGGCAAGGCGAATCCTATCAGCAAAAGTGTATTCGAAGGGTAAAAGAAATGAGTATGCTGAAAGAGGAGCTAGAGAGAAAGAAAGCGGCGCTGCTAAAGCAAATAGAGCAAAATCGAATATTGGAGTGGCTGGCGAAGGAATCGAGGTAACGGGAAATACCAAGTTAGCGGAAGTAAAAAGGTAATCTAAATGAAAAGTGGTAATATTTTATACAAACATTGAGTGTTAAACTAATCCATTGTTTAAATAGAGAAGTTCAAGAATTTTGCACTACGAGGACGAGGACTGAAGATTGGGACTTGATTTCTGTACAAAATTTTGAGTAGTCGGAAGTTTCATCGCCTGTCTTCCTTAGTAATTAGGTTTAGTTAAAATTGTTAGAAACCGAACATGTACTGAAGATTATATACCAATTAGTTATATTAGTTAAATACTAAACATCTTAAACAAATTTAAATTAAAACGGACATGAGTAATGAAAACTTAACCAGCAGCAGAGTTTTTTTTAGAAGAGCAAACTTAAATGTGGCATGAATATTTGAGAAGGGCAATTAAAAGTTTGTAGCTGCCATGTGTTTTGCTACACCAAACAAAATTAGTGTAATAGGGTTATGGCAAAATGTTAATAACTGACTATGAGTTGTTTTATTTAGTTGAGTGATTTAATATTGCTTTAAAAATGAATAAATTTCACAATTGAATTTAACGTATCTAGCAATGCTACCCCAAGTTCGACTCCTTTCATGTTTAAGGGCTGCTTAATAATTTATACGACTTTCGCCCATGTTTTACACAAAATGAACGCACATTTATCCCAAAGAATTTTCCCAAGAAAATATTTTATTGTCTGTACTACTCTCATCATTATCCGAACCACAAACTCGTGTGTTTACAGTTTCCGAATATATTATAAAAACTATTTATCATTCCAAATCATTAACAATACATACAGAACTTCCTTTAGCAAGCTTAGGTAGCAGGATAGCACAACTATTGGAATGAGAAGTGGAGCAATGTGGCTGTATGAAATTTGCAAAAAATGCTCGTAGATCTAGAAACTATTATGCACGCAATGATGAAAGATACATCGTATAAAGCGTTTGGCTGGGTGGTTGCAAAACATATTGATATTCTGCTTTCTATATCTATAACTCAAGCATGCGTTTTCTCAAGATCAAGGACGCTGCACTACATTGACCCTATCGGAGAAGGCTACAAATATTATCATTTCTTTCCACTTTTACTCTCCTCTACTCTTCCTTTCCAATTAGGAAGCTACAAAGGAAGAAAATCGATCAACTTACGTTTGCGTCAGATAGTTCCATAGAAATAGTACGTACAACAATTGAGGAGAGTGCAACTAATGAGTAAACTCTTGGAATACAATGCCAAATTTATGAAATTATACCATATACAGAAAGTAGTTCGATGGTAGGGTAAATTTTCAACACCATGAGTGCGTCAGTAATATTAACTCTCATTTATTATGTACCTTTAGGTACATATTAAGATCACTCTGTATCGCGTCTGTCGTCGTCGTCTGTCGTCGTCGTCTGTCGTCGTCGTCTGTCGTCGTCGTCGTCCGTCTGTGGGCACGATAACTTTCGAACCATTTGACTTTTTGAAATTCTGATTTCACCAGTCGATAGATAAGGTCAAAGCGGAGGATGAGTTCGAAGATGGGTTATCTGGGGTCACGGGAACAAGGTCAACTGATAAGCTTAACCAATATGATAAGCGTCACATATGGCTTGTGATATATCATTCGAAAGCTACTGCAGTGCTGATTACAAATATGCATTTGAAATTTAAATCAGAACTTCCGAACAGGTTCGAAAAGCACGATTAAGTGTTTCGAATGACCAACATGGCTTGTGATATATCATTCGAAAGCTACTGCAGTGCTGATTATGAATATGCAGTCAGGCAGTCGAACAAGGTCAAAGGTCACGCTCAATTGACATACTTGGCTTGGGATGTATCAAATGAAAGCTAATTTATAGAAGATTTCATTTATGATTCCAAAGACACAAATTACGTAATTAAATTGTCTAAAGGTACATGGCTACGTCTCGATTTGTCGAGTTTATTTTAACTGCCAACATACACTACTACCATAATTTGTAACATAAATTTTCCAAACTATGCTGGACCGAGACTTAAAACTTGACTTCAACATTCACATGAGGTGACAAGAAAGCTGGCTGGTTTATGCATGGAAGCAGACCGATCATAATTTCGTTTCCGGACAAATGACGTTGATTTTCTCAATCAGATCAACTCCCAATCAGTGAAAGACTGCTTGCGCCTTTTTCTAGTCCTCAAACGTATTCCATCCTGCCAGGAAAAATAACATTGGAGGTCGGGAAAGCAACATGTATAAGATGTTAGATAAAAGATGAATTGTTCTGAGACTTTTTTTTTATTGTAGATATGAAAGTGGGCTGTGGGGATGTGTCAACTCTTCTCCGACAATATCCTCCAACAGTTTTCAATAGTTGGTTCAAGCTGTACCTCAAATGTTAAGGATATATCGTCACCCAACTTTTAAGAGCAGGCTGTATCAAAAGCCCGAAGATGTGCTACTACTAATAACATTCCGTCTATTTTCAATCTCACCCGACTCTCCCATTTCCTACAACAAAAGAAAGGGAAGGTGTGTTTCTATTTACGGTGGCCAACTTGTACTTACACAAGTTTTCAAAGTTTTAACGACAATTTTTTTAGCATCTTCGTACAAAAAGAAAAAAGTACAAAATATTCATTAATTTCATCAATCTAAGAAAGTGCAACAGTTGGATAAATTTGAAAAATATCTCAAAATGAATCCAGAGCAGAGGTTGTTGCAAGAAAATATTTTGCAAAGCGAGAAAAATATTCAGGAGCTCAAGAAATTGGTTTTGCAACTGGAGGAGGCAAAGACAAGAGCGAAACAGAGAATTTTGCATCTTCAGGAGATGATAAAGAGGTTGAAGGAGTTACAACAACAACAAGAAAATGGTCAACAACAAAACATGGGTAGACTTATATGAAAAATGAAGGTGGAGGTTAAGATATAAATTGAATCGTGTGTGTTAAAACTCTAGTTATATTATACAGAGACTTTTCCCATGGAGAAACCGAGCAAGGAACGGAGCCCTCCACAAAAACATCCAAGCTAATTTTTTGCGATGTCATTAGTAAACTAGGACTAAAAGGACTCATACAATTAGAAAAAACCGATATTATGCAATGGAAAGCTAAATGATTTGCAGTTACCTATTGATCTATTTATTGATTACGTTATTATTTAAGTAGCTATTATTGATGAGCATCATACCAATTCAACTTAAAATGTATTCGGAGATCCTTGTTTTAAAGGAAAAACGTAAGAATATCCATGTGTCAGTAACGGTCATTGTTGCATTTACTTTACTTCAATAAGAAAGCAAATTGTATTGGAAACAAGTAGAAATTGTCTGGTTTCCACCAAAGTGATTATTTAAAAGTTTGATTTCTTATTATACATTCGTTTTTACAGTACCATAGAAAACAAAGCAGTATTGAACTGATTTTCGAATGTTTTGTTAAAACTAAAAACAATGTATTAATCTAAAAATATGAAATATAACACGTGTAATTTATCCCAATTATCTTGTTGTCCTTGATGAAAACTACTCATTGATCGATAGTATTGAATTTAAACCAATGAATGTATTAAAAATAATATGGTTCGATACTACTACATACGTTTATTTTCTTGGCAAACATTATTTGCAAATACACGCTTGGAAAGTTTGTTCATTCTTTTACAGTGGAACCGCTCGCTCAACTATTGTTCTTTGGGTGCATTATTTCAATATTCAAAAGTGTATGAGAGTATGATGCCAATTTACAGCTACATATATTATACTTGCGTCTTTTAGCATTGGATGCACAACAATCATCACATAAGAATCTTTTTTAGTTTTATAATTAGTTCAAATGTGGAAACTCCAGCGTGTGATTTGTGATTGAATTTTTAAAACATTAAGGAGTGTTTGAGAAACATTTTTGTGCAAAATTGGGACATTTTCTCAATTAGATTCCGAGTAATTTCGGCTTTTTCATTAGATTCGCAAATAGCCCCGGGTATAATACCTTCACTAATGCTAAAGCCTAATGCTTCATCAATCAAACTTGCATTTTTCGTCTGGCTGAAACCTTTTTTAATAATTATATTCATTGATTGTATTTTAATCATTTAATTATTGAGAAGTCAGCCAACTATAATAAACTTGATGCAAACTTAAGCGTTTGCATAATGCTTCATTTTTTTGCCCTTGAATATCGTCTCAAGAATAACACATCCTCATTAAAATTTTATGAGTGTAATTATTATTAGTCTAATTAGTAGGTTTACGTAATATTGCCTCGGTCGATTCCTAACTCCATTTCTTGATGCGAATCAAATCAAACGCAAAAGGAGACTAGAAACTAATTGAACTTCAACATGGATCTACCAACTACGGCAAACGGTGCTACCACCTCAAACGCCACTGCCATCAAAATTACAAAAGGATGCATCATTGCCTTAATTGTGAGTTCAAGGTATTCTACCAGTAGAGTTTACATAATCAATATTGCTATCTTTTCTTTCAGATAATGACGGGACTGCGAGCATCGCTTCTTCTCATCCTGTTTGTGTACCCGGTTCTCGTGCTTTTCAATTTGGAGGAATCATCTTGTCTTCAATTTACCAGTAATACTCCATCCGATTTAGAATCAAATTCAGGTTATAAAATGATACAATAAATGTCTCCATAATTATTATTGCAGCATTCCACGCTCTGCCATATGCATTCAGCTCGATTATGACAATAGCGATTACCTGTATTAACTTTTGGATAATGGAAAAGTTTGGCGAATCATCCGAATACAAGGTAAAGCAAACTGCTGTTTTACACGTAATATGTAATATTTACTTACAAATTAATTATTTATTCCAGTGGAAGGAGATAGCCTGCAAGCTTCACCGGAATTTTTATCTATTTCTATTATTTATAGAACTTGGGGTTTTCATTTTATACGGACACATTTGTGATGTGGAAATGGGTGTATTTGAAGTAATGATGACTGCAATGTTCACTTCGCTTTATTACACGGATTTTTATCTATACAAAGCAATTCACATCAACTATGTAGGTATTTTACGAGGCATTTGTTTTATTACTTAACCGTATTACTTATTTAAAGAATGTTAAATTTCAGAATCGATATTTACTTAATAATTCCGTTAATAAATTTTTGAATTCCAAATGAAAAATAGTTAACTAGACGCCTGTAAATTTGTGTATATTGATTAATAAAGCTCATGTCTTTCATTTTTCGTGACAGCATAAATTACGCAACACATTATCATAACTGTACGCTATTAAAATGGTTCGTAAACGAATAATGGTTATTGCAATCACAATTTCTTATATAGCGTTTGACGTCATCAATTGTAGTATTTTATGGTGGCATGAAATGACAGAGTTGTTGGCTACAACACCAGTTTAAACTCTTTCATTCAAGATTGTAACCTGGTGGCAGATTTGGCAACCCCTTTAAATGTCCTCGCCTATTAAATTGAATACGTATATAGTGCGAACCAATTTTGAGCTAATAATATAGTTACAAAATGTTTTTACTGGAGTCCCTTCAAAAGAAATACCCGATTCGTCGGATGTTCGGAACACTCATCTTCAACGTTCAACACCATTCCCAACAGTTGTTTACATTTTCTCCACTTCATTTTCAAGATGGTATGATTTCCACACGCGTTTTTATTTTTCAGGTAGGATACGCATTGTGCTTCAGCTTAGTTTATTTAAATGTACGCATATTACATTTTGTGTACCTATAATTTCTATGTTCGTATCTATCACTCAATATCCACAGTTTACTTTAATTACCCTTGAAATCCCATTACTATTTAGGGTTTTGCCAACCTTGGAATGACGTAGGTGAGGTTGCGTTAACACAATACGATGCAAAATTATGTGATGAAATCTGGATCCAAACGATGAAGTGCCATATGAAATCATGGCTGCTGTTGTCGTTAAAGGCATCGTCGTCGCTCGAAATAGGCATTAATAAATATGATTTAAAAGGTAAATGAATCCATCCAAATTTCTGCACACCTCACACCCAGATTATCATCAACGTGAAAAAAATAGTACTGGTATTTAGTATGTCCTCAAATGAATTTCCAAAGTTTGTAAAAAATTATATATTTTGCTTTTCAAAGAATCACTCATGCGCATCAATTAAATCTTTGAAATATTGGTTTATAAACGGGAAGTCATAAAATAAATATGACTAAGGAACGTAATGCCAGCACTCAATTATTGTGGCTGTTAAGCTGAATAGAACTTCCAAAAAGTTTTTTTCAAATTTTCAAGAAGATTCAAGAAGCCGTTTTAGTTCTCATGAACGGAAACAAAACAGTTGTGTAATACTATGACGCAAACCATCGCTAATAAAAAGGGTAATAAACGTCTAATGGTTATTGCATTATCAAAACTACTTAATGATAGTCCATGTTTTTAAAGTGGTGATATTTATTTGTGGTCTATTTCACAAATACTTTGCCACCCGCAAGACTAGCAGAAGATGATTTAAGAATGAGAATACGGAGGCTAATTCACAACCACCAAAATATTCTAGTCTGTTAATTAAAAATGTGTGAAACAATGTGAACAGATTTTGGGTTAATAATATCGTTAAACAAATCTACAGGGAATGACGGACTTGAGAATAGCCTGTTCCTTTTTTTGGTTACAAAGTCATCGCAATTATAGACGCATGAAATCTAGAAGTTTGTGTGGACTTATTTTGCCATTTTTAAATATAATGTTTTTAAAAATTTAAGGTGCTCGCACTTGAGCACTGAACCCCCATACGGTATTGTGATGTTGTCTTGTAAATCTGCAATATTTTGCTGGATTGTCCCATCATAAGAAAACACAATTCACCGAAATTTTGACTACCCATCCTCAACGTTCAACTCTATTTTGTTCTTAAATTCACTTGAGCTATGAACACTGCCACCCTTCCACACTTTTCAAGCCAAGATTGGTATGAAAATGTCGAAGGAAGGTGTTACAATTTAGCATCTGACGTAATAAACCTCTAAAACTTATTTGTCAGATACCTGAGAATTTTCCTATTTAAACAAGCATCCATGCATATCAAATAAAGCTGGAAAATATTGGGTTATGAATTTAGATCTATAGAAAATACTACAAAGCGTTCTAATGGTTGGCCTATGATAATTGTGAATGATAAACTGATAATAACTTGTTTACACTTCTCAAGACGCCCCAATTCAGTTAATAACCTGTGTTTCATGAACAACGGAGTCAAGAAGCCGCTTTCAGTTTAAATAAACAAAATAAGCGTGGATGATTGTGAGACAACCCTACTGCTAGAAGTGCAGGTAATGGAAATTATATTTGTAATACGAAATTCGCTAAAATGACTTATTTCATTATGCGTTTCTTGCAGAAATTAAATGTGAAAAAAATGTTTACCTTTTAGAAAGTTTCCTGGAAATTCCAGTGAAACGAAACTAATTGAATCTTGTCTCTCAATAGCACAGTCCCATTCGCATACCCATTTAATTTATATATAAATTTTCACATGGACTTGCTACAAAACTTACATTACTTTCACTATTAAAGTGTTTAGTTGGTAAGCGAAGCAATGCCTTCATAAAGCAAAGCTATTTTCTTCCAATAATGAATTTGAATGAAACATATATGTGGAATGCTGTTTTCCCTTCAGTAAAATAATTTCATATTTTTCCTTTTAAAATATGAAGGTGTTTGAGCTAAACAAATGATGAGTTGCGAGAAATAAGATCTAGAAACAGAAAAAGTATAAAAGTTTGGAACTCTGAATCAAGTCAAAGGCATTCAAGTGGTATTGGGGTATTGTTTAATTCAACATCTTCATGTCCCAATGTGGAAGAGAGGTTGATAATGATGGGTTCAACATGCTCACTTATGCAACAGCTCGCGTTTCCCCCTTTCCCAATTATCATGTAAAAGATCCACAAACATAGCCTCCCCTGCTTTCCCTTTGGTTGCATTCATACAAAAGGGAATGATATATCAAAGCTGTCTTCGTTAGCGTCCCCTTCTCTCACCTGCCAAAATGCTCCGTTGTCACTTCAATATTTTATTCGCATCTGGTTTCACCCTTTTATATTCCAGGTCAAGCTGTTGCTACCTCTTACTCACCCTCATTTGAGAACGGTGGCGACGGGTTTACATAATTCTAGGTATGTGCGTGTTCAGGAGAAACGTACAAACATCAAACTGGATCCGGCGAAGATGGATAAAAGTGATAAAAAACGTATATTTCCGTAACCTCGAGGTTTCATACATAATAATATCAATATTATTGCAATGATGACATTCCGATCTTTAAGGAGTGTTAGAAGCAAGTTTGTTTCATTCATTCAAATCATGCATAATAGCAAAAATACATGCCAAATGCATATATTCAATTTATTTGTGAAAAACCCTACACAAATTACATACTATAGGGTCCTTCAAGATAACAACTAAAATTATAATATTTCTTTTTTTTCTACTCGTTACAGACATCATACGTGGATAGATTGATTGCGCCTTATCACTAAATTACCAAACTTTCCCCACAAAGTATGAGGTTGATTAGGGATCAGAGACAACGGCTTGCCAACTACTAATTACCTTATCAAAAATATCCTTGCTGAAAACGTCTTCAGTTCTGACTCTGGCTCAATGTTACAGACGATGCAGTGGGGTTGTGCTACATTATAATTGAATACCCGCATCTCAAAGTGCAAAATAAAGGTTGATGATGATGACAATGTTACCCAAATTTGTCTGAAAATCTATTTGGAATCGTCAACAAAACATTTTTGATTCTTAAAGCGCTTTATAATTAAGTTCAACTAGCATCAAATGCGATTAATGCTAGGAATGAAGGGAACAAATGTCAGTAAAAATATAGGGGAAATGACATTCAGTTCGAAATCAAACACCGTTCACACAGAATACTTTTATCGCCTTTGGAAATGATGATAATAGATGGTCCACTTGAAAGAAAGGAATATCACTTATTTTTTCAACTCATCAATGGTTAAACTATCTAGGAAGGCTAAATGCACTTTACTTGAGATAGATTGACTACCTTTAAAATATAATCGAATCGGATATAATCACGTACATTCATTTGAGCAATAAAAATGATGCTTCCTAGTGATTGCCCCTGAGAACTGGTAACAAATACTCCATAACGAATATTAATAGTTTCCGTCAAGCGAAACTCTGTGAGATCTCAAGATCTCAAGATATGTCTTTCTTCTATCGTAATACGTTTAATCCATAAGATTTTTCAAAAATACCTTCCGATGATGTCTGAACTTGCATTTCAGATTCAGTTTGACTTCCAATCTCTTTACTATCAATGGGCTATTTTAGCAATCGAAATAGTTAAGTATTAACTTCAAAGATCAGAGAGACAGATCAGAAAGCCTTTTTTGTTTTTGAAACACAAGTGTGTATTAACAACCCAAATTTAGCAAATCACATGTTAAGCTTTTAAAAACGTGTTGTACTTATTAAGGAGATGAACATTTATCTGCATTTAAAAAATACCACTGAAGATTTTAACTGAAATTTAAATCCTTAGAAATTCATTTTTCTGCAGTTAAAAAATACTTTCATTTCAGTTAAGGGATAAAAAACTGCATGTGGCCAAATTATGGACTACAACAACAACATAATTAAAACAACTTGGTTGAATACTTTCCTGTTTGCCTCCTTACCTTGCTTTCTTCGTTTCTTAGGCGTCATTTGTGTAGCTCATCAGCAACAGTTCAGTGTTGTTGACTGACTATTTTTTGTGACTAGGTAAAGAGGACTATTACAAGTTATTATTGCAGAGACTAACTAAAACCACGATGAATTGCCATTTGGTAACCTGGGATGCTGCAGGGATAAACATGCAGAGAACGTTCAAATTCTTTCAGAACAATCAGTATGCAAACCTAAAAGGTTTCCAAAATCCAGATAATATTTATTATGAGTTTTGTACACAACTTGAAGGTTAAATAGGTGCAATCACCACCATCACATAACGTGCAACTAAGAAAATCTGTGTGCCAGTTTAGACAAATTATATATTAATACAAAATTAAAAACGAATAATCAATACATAATTGATGTGATACCCTAGTTTTAAATTTAGACATGTGTGAATATCCATTTGTGCTGGCAACATCATATTTTTGTGTAGTTACAGCAGTGCAAGTATTACCTTAAACTAAATTTAAAGAGAAACAAGTAGACAACGTGAAGTTTCCACTAATAGTGTACATTAATTAGTTTTCCTTAAAATAGTTTGCATTTTAATTACATAAACCGAACAATACAGTCTGTAAGAAATTGATTTGTTACATAATGTTTGCTTCAAAACTGAAAGTACATTATAAAGCTAAAAAGTGAAAGTAAGGTAAGACCTTATATGAATCGTATGTCTACAATTTTTTGTCACTGATGAAAAGTTTTTGTCAAATTTACGTAACATTTACATTTTGGTATTTATGGTCTACTTAATAAACATTTTGTACCGAATCCTTTTTAATATGCAATAATTAAAATAAAAGAGAAAAGATGTCGGTTGCCTGTGGCGTCCCTAAGATATCCATATTACTTTCACTTCGGGTTCACCACCCCTGTGAACGACTGCTTGCTTCCCCCTCCACCATTTTCCCTTCAATTTCCCAAATTATCCCCAATCCCTTCTTGATTATTATGCGTCTCCCAAGTTCTTTGGCTACACTTACAACAGTTTGTTGCATTCATTGTTTTTGTAAAATAATCAGAATGAGTTATCAAGTGTTCCCTGTACAAGTTCTTTAAAGCAAATGTTTTTTTGCAGAATGTACAGCTGTATTTCCTTGGCTGGGGTGCTTTTCGTTTTCTTTGCTCTAAAAAATAATAGTAACTACTTAAATAACTGCCAAACAAGGTAAGAATTATGAACAAAAAGTTGGCCCACGACTTACTCTTGATATGTTTGTTGATGATGTGCTCTTCCATTTCTAGCACTCCGTCAATCCACTTTTCCCCTCCAGTGTAGTTTGGAATCCTCTCAAAAAATTTGCAATGACCACAATGGAGGTAATCATCCGGCTTCCCTAAAACCTCAGATTGGGAGGTCTCCACGCCGTTGCAACATTTTCTTTTCGGACATGAGTTCACCTGGGAAACAGCATGATTCTGTTCAGACTGGCCGTCCGTTTGAATTGTCTCTGCTTCTGCGTCACTTTCGGGCAAACTTAACCTGCAAACCAATTGAATAGTTATTCACAG
>JAQGAP010001446.1:0-19928 GCA_034697805.1 Orchesella bifasciata
GTTAGCCCTTTCTATTCAGATTGAAGATGTAATTTATGATAAACTAAATCCTCATGCGGAAAAAGGAATTTTACTCAATTTTATGCCCTTGAAATTTACTTAATAATGGCGTATTTATTTGCTTGACATTTGACTTGGGGCACTTTTAGCGTTTTAAGTACCTTGCAAGATAAAGTTACACTATTTTGTTTACTCCCACGATTATGGAGTTTTAACACGAGCCTAATTTAGCTGAGCGTACGAACTCTGAGGAGTGTCCATATGAAACGGAGAATTTGTCGATGGTAGTAGTAAGTTTTAACTCAAATATAACTCAACATCAATCATTTACAACTTAAATATGAATCATGGTAACTCAAGCACAACTCATTTTAACTCACATTTAAATTAGATTTAACTCACGAGGGACAATATAACCGAGTTGAGCTCCGATTGACCTAATATTTGGTAAGTATATTCGATTTACGTGTCTTATCGCATATATTGAGTATCATGTCTACCATCTATATTACCAATAGTTTGGCTCCTTCGTTATTAAGATGAAGCACTCGGTAAAGTTAAATATCTGCATTGTCGCATGAAAAAATTCTAGGCAATTTCCATTTAACATAAATAAACAAATAACTGATTTGCAAATCATTAGTTTGACAAACTCTACTTCTGGGGCATCGTGAGATAATAATAAAATAACCCGGAAGTAAGTCATAATAAAAGCACCAACAATCATATTTCGTTTCACAGTAGTTTATTTTAACCATAAAATTATTATTTCCACGAAAATTGCTTCTCAAACCGTGTAAATAAGCACGGCTGTTTGAAGTGCTTCTCGAACATCCAATGTAAATATGCCACCCAATAAGTTCAGCTTACGTGGACAAAGAGACGTTGCCCCAGAAATGTACATAATAGACAGAGTAATAGAGTAAACCTAACGGCGGGAGGCCCCCAATTCCAAAATAATGTTATTAATCCCGTATGATGAATAGACTCTCCCGAGCAAGTGAAGTCGAGTGAAAAGTAGTTGAATTGAGTCCAGAATTTCCTGGTAATTTGGTGTAGTATTCGAATAAAAGATGCAGTACCACAAATTCCTGTTCCTGTTACTAGCGCTAACATTATGCACATCAGTTCTCGGAATAGAGTTAAACGAAAATGCACGTAAGAGTAAGAATAGTAAAGAATCGACAGAGAAGTCAGATGTTCCGCCGAGTGACGAGCATGACACGATCCAGATTGTGATCTCAAACACCAATCAGCCTGATGAGGAGGGGAGCACTGAGGAGGAGGATGGACCCAAGATTGAGGAGGAACGTAATAAAATCAAGTTTGTGCTCGATAAACAGTTTGTGTTCAACTCCTTTCAACAATCCCCCGTTGATCCCATTGGGGCTACCAGCTCTTTTAGAGGAAGTGTTGGGAAACGGAACACGGAGGTGCCGGGGGATTGGGCCTATGACGTCGCTGGAGAGGATGATGTTGGCTTGAAGAAGGAGGGTAAGGTTACACGCTATTTGCTATGTTTTTGATAATCGTTTTATTAAATTATTATTTCGTTTTCTGAACAGCTCTGAGCCGGTACAACGAAGGGTTAGTGACGCTGTTTCCGATCCCTCAGAAATCCGAGGAGACTGTTCCGAAGCCAACGCCATCGCTGCTCTCAACGTCAGTGTACATCCGGACTTCAGTGGGAAAAAGCGTCCAGATTGCGAAAGCGTACGAGCACTTCAAAGCGGCATCCCCGTTCCACCACAATTCGAGGGAGTTGATAGCTTATGCCAACTTGCTAGGCCAACACGGCGCATCCTTCTCGATCCCAAAGGCATACGAACTGTTCGCTAACTTGTCAAAACTTGGTTATCCTAACTCACAATTTGCGATGGGGCTGTTTTCCGGATACGGGTTGGTTGGGAAGATGGACCCAGCTGTGACGCTGCTTCATTACACGTTCGGGGCTGTGAGTGGGTCTGCTTTCAGTTCCATGGCGTTGGGATACAGGTACTGGGGTGGGATTGGAGTTCAGGCCAGTTGCGAGCGGGCTCTAGAGCAGTATAGAACCGTTGCTAGCATTGTTGCCAGTGAAGTTAGCGAGGCTGGGGTTGGGCCGGCTATTCAGCGGGTCAGGCTGCTTGATGAGCTCGAAGGGGATCGAGGGACCAGTACTTCCAGTGGAAGCAATGTGCTCAACTCTGATATCTTGGATTACTACACAATGCTTGCTGAACGGGGCGATGTTCAAGCTCAGGTGCGGTTATTGGTTATTTTTTTTTACATTTTCTTGGTGAATTGTAGATCGTTTATTTACGTTTATTAACCTACAGGTGGGCCTTGGCCAACTCCATTTCCAAGGTGGAAGAGGGATCTCACCCGATCACCACCTGGCTTTGAGGTATTTCCAGCGAGCTGCTGACGCTGGATCCCCCGTTGCGATGGCCTTTTTAGGGAAAATGTTTCTGGAGGGAAACGACGCTGTTGAGCCTGACTACAATCAGGCGCTGAGGTGGTTCCAACGGGCTGCTGAGCAAGGGAGCCCCGTTGGACAGAGTGGCATGGGGCTCATGCACTTGAACGGGAAAGGGCTGCCCAGGGATCCCTCTAAAGCACTCCAGTACTTTACCATGGCTGCTGAGCAGGGTGAGCTAACTATTATAATACGACCATTTGTCATTTGCACTACATTCCACTTGATTTTAAACACGTTTGTAATATCTTTAGGGTGGGTGGACGGTCAGCTGCACCTGGGAAACATGTACGTGAGTGGGATTGGCGTGAGACGGGACTACAACCTGGCTGCAAAGTACTACAACCTAGCAGCGCAGTCGGGCCACATCTTGGCAATTTATAATCTGGCTCAAATGCACGCGACCGGAACTGGAATGATGAGATCCTGCACTGCTGCGGTGGAGCTGTACAAATCCGTTGCTGAGCGGGGTAGATGGGGACTCCTGTTAACTGAAGCGTACACGCACTACCAAGAGAAACGGTTCAGCAACGCTCTGATACTCTATTTACTGTTATCGGAACTTGGGTACGAAGCAGCCCAGTCGAACGCAGCGTTCATGCTCGAGAGGGGCGAGATTGGAGAGCAAGTTTACTCGCTACTCAATTCTAGCAACATCACGCCTAACGTTTTGCTATCGAAAGCTCTACAGCAGTGGGCAAGGAGCGCTTCTCAAGGGTATTCCCCAGCTCGGGTTCGACTAGGAGACTACTACTATTACGGTTGGGGCACGTCCAGAGATTACACTCATGCTGCTACTCAGTACAGAGTCGCGTCTGAGAGCAATAGGAACGCCCAGGCAATGTTCAACTTGGCGTACATGCACGAGAACGGGCTCGGGCTGAAGCAGGACCTCCACCTCGCTAAAAGGTTTTATGACATGGCTGCGGAGACAAGCAACGATGCTAAAGTTCCTGTAGCTCTCGCGCTTGTTAAACTTCAAGTTGTCAGTTATTTTAAAGGGGTTGGGCTACTCAGTGGGGATCCGGATGTTGGGGGTGTTGTTGGAGGACCTGAAGGGGACGCTAGCTTCTTTGATTTCGTCGCTAAGAAGAGCACTGAGAGCAACGAGTCGCCGCATCAGGATCATGAGCTTGATGAGTACTGGGACTTGTACTTGATCACTCTGCTTATCGGGATACTCGGGCTTTTGCTCTACGGGAGACATCAGCAGGTCAACGGGCGGAACATCAGGAACGGCGCCGGTGGCTAAGCTAATTTGCCTACCTCTTTATTTATTTACTCGTGTCTGTGATCCAATCTTTTCTTGTTTTCCGTTTTTATTTAGCTCGAATTAAATAGCACGTGGTTTTAATAAACTTGAATTCGTTTCAAAATTTTATTTCATCGGAATTAAAATTATAGCGATAGGTTAATCAATTAGGTCAATAAGAACGATCAAGAAAAAAAGTAGAGTGAAATGGAAGCAAAAAGGTAGCGACCCTGCCAGGATTCGAACCTGGAATCTTCTGATCCGTAGTCAGACGCGTTATCCGTTGCGCCACAGGGCCTTGATGAAGAAAGTGGCACAATCATGAGGTATTCGTTAGGAAGACACTAGATGCAGAGTGAAATCGAGCCATGATGCTACGAGACACCTCCTTTCATTTTGGTAGCAAGGAATTTGAGCAATAAACTCAGAACACGAAAATCATCTGTTTTCTCGTGACATTTTAATGCACGCTAGCTAAACAAACATAAAGGTAAACTCACACGCGAGCTAGCGTTGTTGGAGGTGGGCGTAAATCTGGAACTCATGCACTGAATTCGTTGTGCAATGAAATAGCAAATAGCACATACTTCTACTCGAACATGAGCACCCCGAACAATATTTCTCCTCGTTCCACCTCCCCAATGAACGTTATCCTGAGTCAGAAAGGGGAGCCTCCCCACTACAGTGCTTTGATCAGCAAAACCCTTGCTGTTGGCAGCTCCAATGTGCTCGTTGAGGAGGTCATTGCCGAGGGCGGCTTCGGGGTCATCTTTCTTGTCAAAGGGGTCGCCGATAAAACTAAATACGCGCTTAAACGGGTCGTTGTTAACAACGATAAGGACTACGCCAGTGTTATCAACGAGGTCGAGATCATGGTAAGTTGAAGGGTGACCAGATTATTTATAAAAAATGCCGTAACTAATTGTAATTCGTGTAGTCGACCCTAGGTCAGTTGACGCCTCACATCTTGTCGTCGGTGGCCCACGCGATAGTGCAGTACAGTACGAGCGACTACACCCGAGAGATCCAGAACCTGATGCCGTTGTGCAAGCAGAACGTGCTAGCCTTGGCGAGTTCAAGAATAGCTAAAAACGGCAACTTTACGGAGCAGGAGGTGATCCAGATATTATCGCACGTTTCAGCGGGGCTGCAGTACCTCCACTCTGCGTCCCCGCCAATAATCCACAGGGACATCAAGATAGAAAATATTCTGCTGCTAGAAGACACATACGTGCTGTCCGATTTCGGATCCAGCACCACGAAAACGTGGGACCCCGCCACTGAGACGATAAGCGTTATTCAAGAGGACCTAGACAAGTACACGACGCTCGTGTATAGGTCGCCCGAGATGGTTGATTTGTACGGGAACAGGGGACCCATTTCTATAAATTCTGATATTTGGGCTTTGGGCTGCTGTGGCTACAAACTGATGAGTTTCAAGGACCCTTTCGACACGATCCTTGCGATTCAGAACAGGAACTTGAGCTGGAACATCAAGGTCAAGTATTCCGATAATTTAGTTCACCTCATCGAGTGCTTGCTCGCTGAGAACCAGGACACTCGACCAGGGATTCAGGAAGTCATCGCTCTACTCTCTAGCGTCAGCAGTGGCGAAGCTTCGTTAGTTAATCGCGTTTACTCAAAAATACTTGAGGCTAAGAAGGAGGCTGATGGGATCGTTAAGAAGAGTGGCGCTGCTGGAGCCGTCGTTCTAGAGACCTCCGTCACTCCCAGGCAGAGACCCAAGCGGAATGCACAGATTGTTAGCGTTATACCTGCTATCCCCGTTATCCCTGCGCCACCAAAGAGCCCTAAACCCGTCAGCCCCTCTGACAGGGAATTGGCTCAACCACCTACCACTCCAGATCCTAGGTTTTTCAGGTAACTATATTCACTTTGGGTTTGCTTAAACGTACTTGAATGTAAAAATATTGTTCGTTTATTTGTTCGTTTATTTGTTTTGCCAGCCCGCAACCAGGCCAGCTGTCAGGGATAATCCCTGCGCCTCCAGCGTCGCCTCTAAGCAATAAAGCGACTCCATCGCCGCAGCCAGTGGCACCTCCCTGCTCGTGGAACCCATTCGACGAAGACTACGCAGTTCCTCGACCTCAATTCTGTGATAGCGAGTGCGTAACACCCAAACAGGAGGACCCCGAGAACGAGGAGGATGACCCGTTCGCACGCGCCCCCTTTGGTACACAACACCTTCAACAAAAACAACCATGATCCTTTACGCTGCATCCTGGGATAAACCTAGGTTTATCTTGGTGGGAGTATCCTTTATGTTTATTATTTTTTCTTTTGTTTACTTTTGTTTGTTGACCGGAAGACTACTTCAAGTACCAACCAATAATGGTGAACGCAAATGAAGCGGAGCGGTCTTACCAGCCCGGTGGCAGTAGTGACAGCTTGCCGCAGTGGTATGCTCCGAATAACCCGTTCCTCAACTACATCAACGTCGACAGTTCACATTCCAATAACGCAGCTGATGATACCCGTAGTACTGGACTCACTAACCTTTCATTTAATGATAACAATGACAACCAATAAATACATTTTGCTTTTCTTTTACTCTCTTCTTATTCTTATTATCGCATACATTACACGGTGATCAGATTAAACAAGTTAGAGTCAGCTCAGCTCCCGCAGCGTCTGCACTGCTCCTTCGGGTTCTGAAGCTTATCGAGGTGGTCCAGATACTCCGAGTAGCTGAGTCGAGCATCTCCGTTCCTGTCTGCTGACCCCATTATTTTAGCCGCTTCTGCGTGGTACATTGAAACCTCTGGGTCCAGTTTTGTGCAATGACCAGATTGCTCGGAAAGCGTGTTCGAGTCGGAATCTGGGGGGAATCGAGAATTGGGGTGGAAATTATTTGCAGTTTCATAGTTTCAAACCTTTCTGTTTAGCATGAGTTGTGTTGAGGAAAGTGAAAGTTCCAAGGTTGGAAGAAAGTCAAACATGATTAAAATCCTCAAAAAATACAGTATCTTTTTATTTCATTTCCATTTAAAATTCAAACAATCTCAAGTTTAAAAAAATGCCCTTCAGCTCTCAAAGCGTTGGGTAAATGCAATTTCCAAAAATTTTACAAAATAAGCCCTAAAATTGATTATGCTTCAAAAGAGTACGGAACCCGCGTGTTAATTAATTCAGTCAATTATAAAACACTAAATTATGCTTTAGTGTGAAGCTGCAGCTCCGGCAGCATTCCCCTTGGCAGCAGCGTTAGCTTGAGCTAAGCTGAACTCCATGTAGTCGATCATCCCGTCCATGTTCTTATCATCGTTCTGGAGGATCGGGTCTATCATGTTTATCAACTCGTCGTCCTTGAAGATCTTGGGCTCCGGGATCGCGTGACCTGAGCGAGGGTCGTGGTTCGATTGGTCTACGGATTGGAAATTAAAGTGAAAGAAGAAATTTTTAAGCAGGGGATTTATAAATTATAAAAATTAAAAAAATCAGACTGACCATGCCAGTGAATGAGGCTCTTGACGAGCTCGCATCCGTCCAACTTGTTGTTGTTGTCGGCGTCGTGCATCTTGAAGTAGTGGAACTGAAGCTCCTGCTCCGACATCTGACTCGTGTCGATAGGAACGTCCATGTGCTCCTGGATGTGCCTAATCAACAATCAACAATTTAAATAAATTAAAATTACACGATTCTCGAGCATGAAACGACTTTTCTATGAATAAAAACTTACGCCCTTTCCTGAAGCACATTGGTAGCGTCCATGAACTTGTTGGGATCATGACCATGGGCGTGTCCATGAGGTACATTGTGCCCTGCAGCTACCTGCCCTCCTTGAGGAACCTGAGGAACATGTTGCTGCTGTTGAACATGATGTTGTTGTTGTTGTTGAGGAATATGTGGCTGTTGTGGCACGTGTTGAGGCACCTGCTGGAACTGCTGAGGGATCTGATGCTGTTGCTGGGGAACGTGTCCATGCTGAGGAACCTGACCGTGCTGCGGTACTTGCCCGTGAGGAGGTGGTTGGTAATGCTGTGGAGGAACTCCAGGCGCTACTCTACCACCTTGCTGGTATTGGGCTAATGAGACGCTCACACACACACATATCAATATCACACGATCGAGCATCTTGTACGCTATTTAGTTAATTCACGGTTTAAATTATTTACTACTCCTTCACAAGTCGTCACATTTCTCGCGGAATCTTTTCAATCTTTAAAATTAAATCGTGAACGTGAGAGAGATGATAAAAAAGCAGCACATTCCCTGCTGATTGTTGATTGTCAAGTGTCGGTTCTTCTACGTGGCACTTCTCACCAACAACTCACGCACACTTAACATCACGTTAATTTTCTCACTCCGCCCCGTGCCAAAAGCGCCAACCAAAATCCTTGTACATAAACAAGTGTGTTTTCGAACAGTTGAGTGACATGAGAAGAGTGTTGCAAAATAAAGCAAAACAAATTAAACGATGCCGTTAGACACGGCGCCGCCGTTCCGGTCGCCGACGCCAACGCTAAGCTCGTGCAACAAGTTCCTGCTGTTCCTCCGTTCGGAACTGAGCTCTCCAAAACCAGAGCCACTCGACCCCGACGATGAGGTGTCAGACGCTCAAGTGTTCGCTGCAAAGAGACGCGAAAAGGTGTACACGTTTGTTTCCATCCCCAAAGAGCTCGAGAAACTTATGGGGTATGGGTTTTTTCAGTGTGCAGATGCGTTTCTACACGTTTTCACGTTCTTACCATTGCGGTGCGCTGTCGCTTGGTACGACTACTTGTGTAATTTAGTCTCGAACAGGAGTGCTAGTTTCAAGTCCAGCGACAAGTGCGAGATGCTCAAAATCATGATACTTGTGTTTTGCTCGTGGTCATTCACTTACATCGACACCAATGTGCTCTATCATGTCATCAAGTCTCAGTCTGTGATCAAGCTTTACATCTTCTTTAACATGCTAGAGGTTGGGGACAGGCTGTTCGGGTGCTTCAGTCAGGATACATTAGGTGAGTCTGTTTTATTTTAACATACTTGTAACCTAACGTAGTTTTCCAAGTTCATTATCATGCTTAAATAGGTTATGTTGGGTTATGGTTAAACCAAAAAAACATTGAAAAAAAACTTGTAAAAACTTTTGGTGCAATCCAACCCACTTGTTGGATTATTTAAAACTTGATACTAATTGTATTTATTAATTATTTCAAATAGACGCGCTGTTCATAACGGCGACGGAGCAGGAGAGCCGAACCGAGATCCCGGAATCCCCTTCATCGTCCTCAGGGTCCAGGAAAGCTATCAAGAAACTGAGCACCACCACACACGCGATTATTTGTGGGCTATCCATTCTCGGACATGCGCTAGTGATTCTCCTCCAGTCAACCACCCTAAGTGTCGCTATCAACGCTAATAACAGGGCGCTCCTCACCGTCATGATGAGCAACAACTTTGTTGAACTCAAAGGAGCCGTCTTTAAAAAATTCGACAAAATGAACCTCTTTCAGGTTAATTGCGTTTGAATTTCATTCTCATTTCATTTCTGTTTGAATTTCGTAACATTAAACGTCTGATTAAATTGATTTAGGTGACCTGCAGCGACATCAGGGAGCGGTTCCACCTGTTCGTG
Organism: Orchesella bifasciata; assembly: GCA_034697805.1. Taxonomy (NCBI): domain Eukaryota; kingdom Metazoa; phylum Arthropoda; class Collembola; order Entomobryomorpha; family Orchesellidae; genus Orchesella; species Orchesella bifasciata. The sequence goes on from JAQGAP010001446.1 coordinate 9,295, forward strand.
CTGCTGCTGATCGTATGTCTGCAGACGCTGCGTGAGTATTCCTGGGAGGAGTCGAGGTTCTGGGTGTTACTACCGGACTGTTTGATGGTGCTACTGGCAGAAATAGGAGTGGACTGGATCAAGCACGCGTTCATAACGAGATTCAACGAGTTACCACTGACAGTTTATGAAAACTACACGAGGAGCCTTGCTTATGACATGGCAGAGAGCGTCAAGAGGAAATCTACTTACGGAGGGTTTGGAGATTACTCTGACGTTGTCGGGAGGAGACTCGGGTTCGTGCCTTTGCCTTTGGCGATTGTCTTGATCCGTGTCATCTCTCCAATGTGGAGGATCAACAGCAGCGTTATTGGGGTCATCGTGCTCAGCATCCTTGGATACGTGGCTCTTGCTAGTTTCAGGGTTCTCAACCTTATCGTGCTGGTTGGGAAAGCTGTTAGGATCATTGATGAACACGCTGGGAGGGAGGCCATTGCTGAGGAGAACGAGAATCGCGTTAAGAACAGCATCCTGAAACGCACTCGCACTATTTCTGGGTCTGATGGGGATCTCCTTACAATGAAAGAGTTCAAGCCTGATAAGAAGCTTCAGTTCCAAGAGGATCTTAAACACGAAGGGGAGCTCCAGAAAAATTATTTACTAGCCAATAGCAACGTTTCCATTTACTCTGTTGGGTTCAATGAGGAGATGATACGCGTGGAGAAGGAGCAGCGGGAGGATGTCAAAGTTTCCAGCTTTAGGAAACACTCGCTTGGGAGTAACATTGAAGGGGAGTTGCTATTCAGTGGGCTTAAATTGAATCATGAAGCGGATAAGCAGATTGACGAGTTTGACACGTACGTTAAAGTCGAGCAGGAGCTGGAGAATGTGTTTATGCATGATTTTGATAACACTGTGCTCGAGGTTAAGCAGGATGATCCGTTCGAACCGTTGGATATTCCTGGGGGTATCAAAACTGAGCTACTTGACCCCTTGCTTGGGGGAGGGGATGTCAAGTTTGAGAAACTTGAAGGTGGGGAGGTCACTCAAGAACCTGTCGTTGAAGTTGCGCAAGAGAAACATGAGGAGGGGGGCAAAATTAAGGCTGGAAAAAAACTTATCAATTGGTTCAAGTGAACTTGTTCTTTGTTTAATAAATCTTTCGTTGACTTGTTTTACTACTTTGTGCTTGAATTATTTATCAGATGTACCACAAGAATATCATCTTTCCAAATGCATTAATTTTAAAGTTATATCAGTAATCAAATCGCGTTTCCTTTTGCCCCAATTTTAATCGACCAAGCTTCATTACTTTATAGCTCATTTATACCAAAAGAAAATCATATTCCTAAAAGCATGAATTTAAACGCTATATCAGTAATCAAATCGCGTTTCCTTTTGCCCATATTAATATGGTTTACGATTTTGTCTTACAAGATCATAACCAAACCTATTTAAACATGATAATGAACAAAAAACTTCGGGGGCAACGTCAATCCCGTTACCTTAATACAACCCAAATAACGTTATAATAGAAAGAATTGTTTGAAAAATATGTCGCATTTCGTCATATTAGTAAAATTTCCTTCGGGCAAATTGAAAAATGTCAAATAAAAGTGCAACGTTTCACTCCAAAAAGTTTACAGAACTCAGCTGGGGCACATTGAGACTGCAACCTGAAACACTGGCTAACCGATTCCCGACTAGGAGCTTTTACGGAAACAATAATTATGTTTTCAATTAGCACCAAATAATAAGAGCGACTCCGTAGTTAAAAGCATAAACATAACAATTTGATGCGAGCAAGTTCTGATTAAAGTTGTTAAAGCAGCAAACATGGAACCATCTCGGCTTATCAGTATTAAGTATCATTTGACACCTATTTATATTTAGTTTTACCTCAACTATAACTCATTTAAAACTCAACAACGACGCATATAAAGTCAAGCATTACTCGGGCAAGCAATGGTCTTCAAAAACTAGTGATTCAAATAACCGTGTTTTGTTTCCATGAGCTGGTTGTTGTCCACTATCTATAACACTTAACGGAATCATGTCATGTAATATGAATCTAATTAGAAAGTAATAAGAATATTTTACAAAAGCACTTAAATCGCAGCATTTTCCCATATACTCATGTACTGGTTTCCCTCAATGAAAGAACGGTGGTAAGCAATAATACGAAGCATACTGCACCCAAAACTAGAAAAGGTGATAAATAGTGTATATAATATGAAAAGTGATATGCATGCGGGATTTGATAGCAACAAAGAACGTATCTGTCGAAAGTGCTGATTACAAACTCTGCATTCTGTATGACTAACAGGGAATATGTAGCTCGAGCCCATTAAAAATCCTCTGCAGATCATGCACCAGCTGCAGTGTGTTCTTGTGTCATATGCATTGTGTATTGTGCACGGCCTTTTGGGATATATTAAATATTCCTTTTTGGAAAAGAATTGGGCAGCGTAACAATACGTTAATAGGCTGTTTGAGCTCGCTCTCTATCGTACGTCATACTGTAGCTTCTATGCATCGTAAATACAATGTTTTCTCACTTTGCCCCAAAAATTTATTTTAATAAAACTACATCACAAATACAACAAATAACCGTGGAATTTATTTTAAAGTGTATCATTAGCAAATTAACACGTTGCCCCAAAATTTACAATAATTCATGCTATAGTTGTCAGCATTGATTATAAAGTTTGCATTTTGAAATAAATGAAGTAAAATTATTACAGTACATGTAATTCAGTTCCCAATGTCGATGTCCAGCTCTAGTTCTCAACGTGCCTATTATAAGAAAATCTTGCATAGAATCACGCAATGAAGGAAGGACTCGTGTGTATCCGTGAAGAAGGTATAAGATAAAAAGACGTAACGCATAAGCAGGTAAGTAAAAGGGGTTAGTAGAAAGCTCAGCACGATATAGAGAAGATTCTAGTTTTTGGTAACTACGTAAGTGGGTTCGCATAAGATCGCGTATAGTCGGGAGAGTGTGTTCGCAGGCGCAAGCACCCGTACATACAATGTAGGCGTGTGTGTGGTATATAGCTTATATACCATATCTGAATCGCCAGAGATCACAGGAGGAGTGAATACACAAACTTAGTCATAAAAGTCCAGTGATATTTTTTAAAAATTATCGAATATTCGTTATGAGATTCTAATTCAGTGTGAAAATAACTTAGAATGAGGTGTGTTTACAAACCTGCTTGTTTGTTACTACTCGTGGGCTTATCAGCAGCAGCATCCACCGCTGATAAGTACGATGAGCACGTCAATGCGTTTGCTAAGGTAAAGTATTATGATATAATAAGCACTTAACTAACATAAGCACTTAACTAACTAAGCATGATTGTGTGTAGCCGCAAGTTGTAGTGTCAACAACGGAGTCTAGCAAGAAGAGCGCGTTGAATGCTCAGCAGTCGACCCAGCAGCAGCATTTCGAGCCAAAGATCGCAATATTCTGTCCTCCCCAGCAACCGGATCAATCAGAAGACATATTTTCGCAGACCCCGAACAACGAGCTGTCCCGGAGGAGAAAACCAAACTACCCAGGCTACATTACCCAGTACATCACTAAATCAGGAGAATGGCTACCCGATCTATCTCGCAAGTCAACCTGCACGAGAGACAAGTTGGAGATTTTGCGACACTGCCAACGGCTCTACCCAGACAAAGACATCACCAACATCGTGGAAGCCAACAGACCCGTTAAAATCACCAACCTCTGCAAACTCAGTGGCGGCACCAAGCTGAAATGCGTAGGATCCAATGAGGGGAACAGGGGCGTCTGGGTCACTCCTTACAGGTGTTTAGGTGAGGAAACACACGCATTTCATTGGATTTTAATTTGAAAAAATAGCTTCAATAATTCTACACGATTTCAAAGAATCCCCGTTCCAATCGGATGCGCTGCTAGTGCCATCCCCGTGCATATTCGACCACATCCACAACGCTTCAACATGTCTGGAAACGAAAGCGTGGAACTCGACCGCAATGAAGTCTTGTGACGCGAGAAACATGGAGCTAAAGTCATACGCAATTCTCCTCCCATGCGGAGTCGGGTTATTCGCAGGAGTTGAGTTTGTGTGCTGCCCTGTGGAGCATGTGAGGAAGCAAACATCCAGCTTCAACCACGACCTTGGAGTTTTCAACGCTGACAACCTTCCCGATGACGACGATGAGGAGGATGATGACGATGATGATAACGAGGATGAATATGACGAGGATGAGTATGACGATGACTATCTCGATGACGACAACGCAAAGGGAAAGAAGTTTGGAGAAAGTATGAACCAATTATATTTAATTTTATTCTACAGTTTTAAACATTTTCATACGTGTATATTTGTTCTCACAGCAACAAGCACGACTACGACAACTACAACAACAACGACGACAACCCAGGCCCCCCTGGTAGACCCATACTTCCGTCGTTTCGACTCATATAACGAGCACTCAAACTACAAGTCAGCGCTGCACAGACTGGAGTCAATCCACCGAACGAGAATGCAGAAGGTGACTCACGACTGGAACGAGATGGAGCAAAAGTACCAAGAAATGAGGAACGAGGGTTTGAACAAGGAAGCGGAGGAGTTCAAGCACACGATAACGCTGAGGTTCCAGAAAACGATAAAGAGTCTAGAGGAGGAGGGCCAGGCTGAGAAGAGGCAGCTGATTGCGGTCCACCAGCAGCGAGTGCTAGCCCATATAAACGAGCGAAAGAAAGAGTCGATGGAATGCTACACTCAAGCGCTGAACGAGCGACCACAAAACGTGAACAAGATCAGGAAATGTGTTGAGAAACTCATGAGAGTGTTGCACAAGGACAGGCACCACACTCTGGCTCATTACAAGCACCTCCTTAAATCTGGAGGTGGCGTTGGCGTTGAGGAGGAGTACACGCTCCAGCGGTTGACTGGGATTTCTGCCACTGCTAGGAGTTCTCTCCAAATGCTTAACAGATACGGAAACCTGGCTGATGAGCTCAAACCTTTGATTGAGGACTATGTGCTGTCGCTCCAAGGAAGGGATGATCCACCTGGCTCGCTACTAACCGCAACTCGGGACACTGAGCAGCTGCTTCTCCAGAAATACAGGTCTCAAGTCGTGAGGAAGTACCCGGTTGCTGAGCCATCATCATCCACAACTGAACTACCAAGCACCTCAACCACTACTGACGCTCCTTCCTCAACCACAAACACGTTCGCTCCTACTACCATCACCAGCACGGGAATTCCAATCACCAACTCTAACGCCATCGAGGACGACTCTTCTGACGACTACGTCGGCGGCGAGAAGCTTATCGAGAAACACCACGACGTCGAGGAACCTAGGGTCGTCGCTCATGCGCTCGTCAGGAACGAAAATCATGCTTCTCATCCTTTTGATCAGGTACTTTATTATTAAATGTTTATATCCGTTGTTATGGGAGCAGTTAATAGTAGTCGTTGGTAAATTTCCAGACCTACACTGTCCGTCGCGAGGTGTACCACTACCGCGAAAACAAGTCTGTGTACTTTACCATGGCGTTTGCTGGAATAGCTATCGTGGGGGCGATGGTCGTGGGACTCGTCGTGCTCAGGAGGAGGGCCAACTCGCCCAGGAATCAGGTAAATTAGGTTTTTTAAATGTAATTTAACATAAATGGACGTGAGAAGAAAAACTAACAAATAAAAATGTGAACCAGGGCTTCTTGGAGGTGAACACGAACATGGGTTTCACGACTAGCGGAGGAAGCGCGATAACGCCAGAGGAGAAGCACGTGGCCAATATGCAGATAAACGGGTACGAGAACCCAACGTACAAGTACTTTGAGACAGCAAACACCTAAGAAGGAGGAAAGAACGTAAAAGCATTCCTTTCAATTAACTAGACTAGGATATTATACTTTTAGAGAAGTAAAAACTCGGTGGTAAAAGAATTTTCGGTTTCCATAATCTCTCTAATCTTACTTAAATGTAAACTAATAGGTTTAAAAGACAACTAATGCGTGTGTTACCAAGTTTTAATTAATTTCAACAAGTAAGAACATTACAAAACATTCCTCTTTCGTTCCAAAAAATGAGAAAAATTCTAAGAAACAAAAAATGTCCGTCTTGTAAGAACCGAGGCCTGCTTTGCAGCTGCTTCGGTTAAAAACATTTTAAAAATCTGGTTTTAATAATATAATCGTGTAAATTAGTGAAAGTCTGTTGGAACCCCCCAAACTACTTCTGATAAGCCCCCAACAGGCTGAATGTAAACTAGAGCTGTTTCGAGCTGTTTTTTTATCACCCATATAATATTTTTTCTCGCCTTTGTTCTTGATTTTAAGTGCCATAATTACTCAGTATTATTCATTCGGTGAGTAGCGGTTTATTCATTTATGTTTTTTAATTTTATTTACGTATGCGTGTTCACCCGTTCATTCTGTTACGTACATATCGTCGTGATATATTTCAAACGTGTATCAGTGTTTTCTAATAAAATTTATCAAAAACGTCAGCATTTGGGGTCGTTTTCACTTTATTTATCATAATGAATTTGCAACACAAACTCAATTCACGTACGTCATGTCCAATGGATTAGTAGCTCCAGAGCAGAGTCTATTCCAGAAGCGTGAGTAGACCGGATCAATAATGCATATGGGTGAATTTTCGTGAGTGTTCGGCGAGTCTCTGAGAGAGAGAAAGTAGCAAGAGTACGCTTGAGCACTCGTGTGAATGAGCAAGTGAGCGCAACCACCAAACCCCGCCTGCCAAACCCAAAAGTTAAATATATTTAAGTTAATTAAAAAACTAGCCATGTCATCAAGCACAGAGATCCCACGCCCGAGCGTGAAGACGCTGATAACGTCGTGTCTAACCAGCACCAAAGAGACGCTGATGAACTGCTGTGCGAAAGTTCAAGAGCGAACTTCAGAACAGGTTAACTTTGCGTCTGACCCCACTAAAAAGTCTAGGTCCTCCCACGAACTCACAGAGTTTGGCACGTTTGAGAAACAACCCAGCTTCGATGAGTTCGGCTGCGGAAGCGGGGAGAGAATCACAGAATGGCAGGCGGGGTGGAACGTCACCAACGCTATTCAGGTGCAATTTATTTATCATTATCATTATAGATATTGCTAGAGAAGAAACAAAACGTGATAATAATTTGTAATAAAATTGTGTAGGGAATGTTCCTGGTGTCGCTACCGTACGCAGTGCTACACGGTGGCTACTGGGCGATAATCGCGATGATAGGAGTGGCGTACATCTGCTGCTACACTGGTAAGATCCTCGTTGAGTGTCTGTATGAGCTGAACGAGAACGGGGAGCTCATCAGGGTCAGGGACTCCTACATGGCCATCGCCAAAGTCGGGTTCGGAGAGAGGTTCGGTCCCATGATTGTCAACAGCGCACAACTCATTGAACTACTCATGACTTGCATTCTATACATCGTGCTCTGTGGCGATCTCATGATTGGTGAGGCTTTCTTACTTTTTCAATCTTTTTCAATGTCTAAATTATGATGAGAATGGTGAATAATAATAATGGTGAAGTTTAATGAGATAAATTCTAGGTTATGTAGTCTTTGTGTTTGTTCAAATGAGTAAGAGGAAATGAATGAGTTGGGTTTGATTCTAAATTGTCAATATATTTTTATCAAGGCCCTTCTTATAACAGGTCACGTTACTTCCTTGGTTACAATTTAGATTGGGACCTGCTCCCAAAAACGGGGTGAAGGAACTTTAAATAATTTTTTTCCGGAAATCAGTTGGTTTCAAAAAAGAAATAATTTTTCCCCCACGTTTTTCGGACTTGGTCCCACTCCAGAATTGAATCAATATTAAAATAACGTTATTAATTCCAAGGGATCTTGATTTTTGTCAGAGTAAAGTGATAAAAAACCTTCACAAAAATGACTATTTGCAGGAACGTTCCCCGACTCCCCGATCGACTCCCGTTCTTGGATGATGCTGAGCGGAATGATCCTGATCCCGTGCGCATTTCTGAAGAACCTGCACTCGGTGTCAACGCTGTCGTTCTGGTGCACAGTGGCGCATTTCCTGATAAACTTGATAATCGTGGCGTACTGCTTGGCGTGCATTGGCCAGTGGGGTTTCTCAGAGGTGACGCTGTCGTTAGATTTCGAGACGTTCCCAATCTCGCTTGGAATCATAGTGTTCTCGTACACGAGCCACATATTCTTGCCAACGCTTGAGGGAAACATGCAGGACCCAACTCAGTTCGGGAGAATGTTGGACTGGTCTCACGTCGCAGCAGCAGCGTTCAAATCGGGATTCGGGTACGTGGCGTTCCTCACATGGAGAAAGTCAACTTTGCAGGTGATCACAAACAACCTGCCTACGATCTGGAAGAGCCTTGTCAACTTCATACTCGTGTTGAAAGCGATACTCTCGTACCCACTACCTTACTACGCTGCTGCGGATTTGTTGCAGAAAATATTCTTCAGCGGAGAGAGGAAGCAGAGTATCTTCGACAAGGACAACGAGTTGACAACTAAAGGCTGTGCGTTCAGAGTTGGGTTAGTAGTCATAACGATCCTGTTCGCTGTCACCATCCCACACTTCTCTATCCTCATGGGGTTCATTGGCAATTTCACTGGGACGATGCTCAGCTTCATCTGGCCTTGCTACTTCCACTTGAAACTCAAAGGGGGCAATCTCAGCCTCAACATCATCTGCTGGGACTGCTTCATCATCTTTCTCGGAGTCACGTTCGGGATCATCGGCATCTACGACTCTGGGAACGCGCTCATTGAGGCGTACCAGATCGGGCTACCCTTTTAAATCGGACGCTTTATTTTATTTTAGGTTTTGTCGCGGTTAGGATTGGAGATGGTCAAGAATTTAACTGCGACAAAGCATAATATTGACGAATTGAATATTGTTTTGCAAATAGCTTCGTGTAAAGAAGTCTTCCAAAAAGAAATATCGCGTAACAAAGCATCACATGTCTTCCAAACAAGTATGTGAGATTTAGGACTAGTACCGTAGTAAGGATTATAGAACTATAGGATTATTATAAATCTGATGTCTTCCAAAACTATCAGGAAACCTAATTGTATGTCTTCCAAACTATATCATAAGAATCATTGTTATCAAACGTATGTTATCTCAGAGAAAGTACACAATAAAGTGATTCATTTCAATAATTAAGCGAAACCGTTTATGAGTCATTTTCATTTCATGAAACCACGGTAACGTTAATTGCACGTACGAATAATTGCCACAAGTTGCCAAGACGATGAAATGACTACGAGCATAGATTCCACATAACGTTATTTATTGAAATGGTGTAACTGAAAGAGAAGTGTACTACAAAAGAAGGTTAAAAATAGAGTCTAGAGTAACATAGTTGCCCCGATGCACACACTCGTGTAAACTGAAGTGCGTGAATATCAGTCTCATTGATATGAAAAAAAGAGTATGTTCAGATTCCTACGACTTGTTAAGCAAGCTATCGATACTGAAGTTAAGATTATGAGTATTATTGTTATTATTGCTTTTTCTGTCTTCGCTACTGCTGTTGCTACTGTTGAACGAGGAGTCCTCGTCGTCGTCATCGTCATCGTCCATCAAGTCCAGTGACTCCGACTCGTACCCAAGATTTGACTTTGGCGACTTGGAACTATCCTGCTTTCCACTACGCTTTGAAGATGAACAGTGCTTCAGCTGCTTCGCCTCCAGCTCGCGACGGAGTACCTGGATGTCCACTGACACTCCGCGGGACGCCAGCTTCGCCTGCTGCTTCTCCAACGTCTTCAACAACTGTCAATAAAACAACAACGTTTTTAGACTTACATGACACATTTGTCACCATATTTCACACTTAATCAACCTTCCTTTTTCACTTGGAACAATGCGCAACTGCTTGTAATTAAACTAAACATTCCAGAACCATGAGTTTTTCATGAAATTTTCACTCAAATGGAATCAATAATTTATTATTATTTTTTATAAGTACATTTCGATGTATTCTAAATGATCCAATCATAAAAACTTGCATTTTGCTTCATAAAAAATCATGGTAAAAATGAATTTCTGCCATAATTCAGCCCACTTGAAAGTGTGTGCGATTTAGCTAACAAATGAACAACACAAGAAGTATGCGTTCAAAGCAAATGTTCTGGGGTTTCTCAAGACCGCAGCCTTGCATCGTACTGGATAAACTTTTCCAGATGAAAATATTCTCAGCACGGTCGCTGTTGTGTTTATATTCAGAATCAATGCAAGTTCGTGTATTTAAATGGGGGTAAAGGTCATGTTATATAATTACCTACTTATACTGTGTATATGATTTCCGGAAAAGGAAACGATAAAATTCGAAAAACGATCGACTTTAAAATTCTGAACAAACACAGAAAAACAACTCTTTGGAAACGTTGCAAAACTATATTCGCTCCTTGAAATTTAACAATCGGCAAGAAAACAAAAAAGAAAACAATTGAATAAAAGTAGCCATGTACAGTACAGCTGATCCCAGGGTCAGGCAGCTCTTATAATCAATGCATGTTCGTGTATTTAAATGGGGTAAAGGTCAAAAGGACTTGAGATATATAGAATAAAAGAACACGTAAAAACGTAAGTGTATTGGAATGAACCTGAACAAAAAAGCACTAAAATAACTTTGTATCAGTTTCGTCGGCCGCAGCAGTATACA
>JAQGAP010001447.1:0-19915 GCA_034697805.1 Orchesella bifasciata
ACAGACAGACAGACAGACAGACAGACAGACAACTCAGTAAAATTATTACTTGCTGAATGCATTCAGCTGCGTAATAATGCCATGCAATGCAATACATTGTTTCCATGCAGTGTAATAAAGATATGTTCAAAATGCTAAAAAAACTCTTATAGAAGGAACATCGTACTTTTGCGTTCCAAGCAGTTGTGGAATTTTGGAAAGCTCAAAGACTTGGAAGAGAGCTGGCTTATTTAAATTATCTAGCATATCTAACACATTGATTCAATTTGAAATCTATTGCTAAATTGAAACTTAAAGGATTAGGCATATCCATGAATTCAACTTTCGGATTTTTTAATATTGTCGAACTTTCTCATTAAGTTGTAAAAACATTGACACAATCAAACCTGAAACTATATGTAATATCTCACCTTACTAACCGAATCCGCTAGTAAGCGAGGATAATCTAACTAGTCTTGAATTAGGTCACCATCACCAGTTAATGATAACCTATTCCTTCAAACCCGATGTCGACATTATAAAATAATTGTAGTTATGTGCTTCACGAAAATATTTATTTTATCTGCGTAATGAGGTAAAAGTATATTCACCTTTAGATAAGGATGGCAAAACAAAAATCAGATACAATATTTGTATCTAAAGATTTTCTCTGCCTTTACATAAAGCTTCACATGCACAGGGGAACGTTTTTGTTTGAAATGAAAATATTGTATACATAGTCAAAACGCAAAGAACAATGTATGAGTTATGTATGATACCTAATATGCGGAAGTACACTAAAAAATGAAGTGCAAGAATTGCATGTAGTCCTAATTACAGTTTGGATGCGCTCTTATCGGCTTTCCGAGCCTTTGGCTGTTGGTAGCAATATTTTCAAATAGCGAGGATTGAATATAAGATCAAATTTATTGTTTGAGAGGAGTACAAACAATGTTTACTTATTTTAGGCGATTGGATAAAAAAGCGTTACCACAGTGTTCAGAGTTGGAATTTATTTAACCAATAAAGAATACAACTCATAACAAATATATTCTGAATGGGTCCAACGTGCTAAACCACTTGCTCCACACCACACTACACTTTAAATAAAGACTGATCTAGCAAACTGATGTATGCATATGAAGTTGTATCTATAATCCGTTGAGTGTACAAGCTATTGACTTCCGCAGTCATAATAAACCCGCCACATGAAAACATCATTCACCGTAACCGTAAAATGTTGAAAGAATTGCCAATTCATCTCTACTATTTACAACAAAATTGTTTTACTCACAAGTTTTGGCCTTTATTACTAACAATTTTGACTGAGATCACAGCGTCCAGGAATGGCTTCCCAAATAGCAATAAATTATTATTAAATCCTGTAAAATAACCGTCACAACGAGAGAGTTCTCAATTTGTTTTTTAATTGCTTCTCTCCAGTGTTTTTAATTGGTAAACGCAAGAAATCTAGAAGGAAGAAAATAAACAGAAAATAAACCAGAGATGGATGGTATCAGCTTTAATCTTGGTAGACTACCTAAGACAGTGTACGTATCGTAACTACACTATTATTTTAGAAAACTATTATTCCAAAAAGTATTTTATAAATTTTAATGCTGTTTTAGAAAGATACTGGTTGCAATTTGCATACTTGCGGGAACTGCGGTTGTTAGCTACTTCACAATTTTTAAGAAGGATGAAGTCCACGCAATTCATAATGGTAAGTTTGCCACGTATACAATTTAAATAAAGTATTTAGGTAGTTGAATCCAATAATTAGTTATGACGACTAAGGCTAAATTAACTGGAACCAGGCACTAACAGTAAACTTAACCCAGAAATAGCAAATAATAGTAAGAGTAAAATATATAATAACAATATAAAAGCCAGTATAAAAACTTAAACTTTCAAGAATTTCAAGCCCTGACGAACAAATCAATAGTTTATAAAGTACTTCAAACAGGGTCTCGGAAATTGTATATGAGAAACCTGAAGTTAAAACCATGTTATATAATAACAATGCAAAAAGAATTAGGTGTCTAACTATTCTAGTTCAAAAGTTATCGTGGGTATATAATTAATCTTTTTTTATGATGGGCACCAATCCGACACGACGTGACTACACTTTTTAAATTCCAGAACACGGGTTTTCAAACACGGAGAATTCATTAGAATCATTATTAAAGATGGCCATATGGTGGGTGAAACTTGTTTGACTATCATGAGAAAAGACCGTCGGCAGTAAAATGCTTTGATCTACAACCCACGACCTAGTCAGTATCTTAGAAGTGATTAAATGTTTTGAAATTCGGTTTAAAGTAATTGGTAGCTTGGTCAACAACCCCAATGTACCTATGTAATGTAACATCAATACCATGAACTTTTGTGTGACGTTTTGGGTCAAGGGTCGTGAAAGATATTCCACTGATTCAATATGTCAGTCAATATGATTCGAAAGCATTAAAAAATTCAATAGTGGTAGTTGTATAGATTCGGGTTGCCCCAAATTTGAAATATTACGATTATAAATTAGTATTTTCATTGGGTTTTGATTTATTCATGTGTTAGGTACATATATAATTTAGTATATATACTTAAATTATACTAATGCATTTCACGATTCTTAGGAACACTTTCAGTAAACCTCAATCACAGCATCTACATTCACCAACCAAATATGTTACCATCCATCACGATTCAAGGAATCCCTGACTTAACAATCAAACCGATATTGCTAACAAGAGTGACTTATCCACCACCACCACTAACTTCGCCCTTAGTACCAATTAAAGGAGATACATATCAGTGGATTTCAGTGAAAGCAATATCGAAATCACAACTTACAGTTGCTGGATATCAAGATTGGGTAAAGCTTTACATTTCTCGGATGAAAGTTCTTGATAAATGGGTACCAGGAAAAGCACATGTGGTTGGCAACGACGGGAAACTAAATTGCTTTATACCATTTATGGGAAAGGAGGAAAGCTTTACAACAGACTTTGAAGTAAGCTCATTGTGGTTAGGATAAAAATGAATCTTGCTTTCTCTGGAACAATTTTTTGTATTTTCAGATTCTTTCATCGTCCGACGGAACGTTCAACTGGTATCCGACAAGTCACAAGAATATACCAAACCGTTCCGTTGTTGGAGGTTATGAGCCTTTTAGTGGGGAGACTGTCTACATTTGCAGAGCCTTTTTGAAAAAACGTCATTTTGTTGTTGGAAAACTTTTACGGAGTCACGGCACCTGCTTTCTTTCTCACTGTTTGTTTACATTAGCAAATTTACCATATTTAACTCAATAGGTGAAAGACTAACACTACTGTATAATTTATTCCTTTTTGAAAAGGGGGTGAAAGGAATGTCACAGATTATGAAGTATTAATAGAAAACAAGTGTGGTATGCTAAATTATTCACTAATATGTGCCTATTACGAAACAAACTTTCTCATTTTACTTCTCGTTATTTTCATAAGGGAGCGAAAGTGCGCTAGGGTCTTATAAATGGAGTCAAGTTAAGGACATATCTGTATCGTGGTTAACTACGATTGGAAAGCAAGATCACTTGAATATATACATTGCACGTGCAAAACATAATGGACAATGGATGCCAGGAAAGGCTCATTACCACAATGGTGTTTTGACAGCTTACGTTCCTGAAAGATCGAAGGAGTTTATGTACACGGATGGATTTGAGGTAAGTACTTTACATGATTTGCTACGACTGTTGAAAAAATTAAGCGCACCTTTGATTTTTGTGGTTTTAAAGGTATTGATGTGGACTCCTGGAAAACTTATCTGAGTTGGAGCTGCAAACAAGAATATTCCGACAGGCGCAGTTGTTGGAGGAATCGAGCCCACCACTGGGGAAACAAGCTATGTATGCAGAGGATTCTACGATGGACATCTTGTCACTGGAAAGGCTATTCGTAGCCTTGGTGCATGCTATCTCCCACTTTGTAAGTTGTATAGAAACATTCCTATCAATTCTGTGAGAAGAATCGTCTTTTTTTGATAATCAAGAAAAAATATATTACGTTTTAATTATTTAAAGATGGGGAACAGGAAGTTACCGAATTTGATATTTTAGTATAGAATACTTGCGGAACTTAACATCTCAATGATGGGAACTTCTCTGGAATTTTCTAAAGTTTCCGTAAAGAAACAAAACAAGCATACAACCAAAAATATGAACTAACATATTGTGCTCTAGATAATATTACGAAGACTCATTATATTGTCTTTTGTCGTCTATATAATTGGCACGATAATTTTTCAGCTGTAGTCATTTCAAATTTTGTTCTCACCATTCAATAGTAAAGGTCAAATATTTGAATCGGAAATTACAATTTGTTAGGATATTTGGCCATTTTTACTTTTTGTAACATGCATTTTCAATATTTAAATTTTGTGCTTTTATTGTAAATTAAGCTAAGTTTGTTGCACTAAAGGTGGATTTTGAGATATAACACAGTGTCAATATTTGTTTATTTATAGTGTGACAACCTCTGGCTTGTGGCATTGTTTTGCTGGAAGTTGGTCACTTTTACGATTTACTTATCATGCACTAACTTTTCCAGACTGCCATTTTCACCATCACTAACTTGATGATGATCATTGATGAGTATGACCATTATGTGGCGAATAACATGAATGTTATCATTTAAAATCACTCACTTCTTCCTTACTTCCAACAGGTTAAAATTTACCCAGCAAAATAAAATGTTGCTACTTTCCATGAGTTAATCTCGTAACGATAATTTTAAAAATCGCTAATTCATTCCGTAATTAATTGCATGACGTCCTTGCATTTATCATACTCACGCATTCAACGTAAGCTAATCATGAAAACTTTGATTGTACTAACATGTAGTATTATTTACTTTCCAAAAGCGTACCCTATATTATGAGCTAAATACCTTTCAAATTGCAAACGGGTAGAATATTATAGGATTATATGGAATCTTGTAAATGTATAAATGGACTTTAGCATGCAATGTTTGCAATTAATGGAGTTATTACTTTGTCTGTTGCTCTAAATCTCATTAAAAGTTATCATTTATCGGAAAGTAGCCAACATTGACCATAACGGGCTCATTACATTATCACACCATTACCAAGAATTGCATGAAATTTCTCTGAAATGAAACGCGAAGACACGAATGCAGTTTTTGCTCATAACTGGCGTTAAGGAGGTTAGTAGTATTTTGAATTTGAAAAATTGGAACATTGGACATTTTGAGAATGAATGGAACGGAAGATAAGCTACATACGTCACTCGGGTTATCTATGATAGACGCTAATGACTAGAAGCTAGACGAAATTAGACAAGAAGTGCATTAGCTCAAAAGTTGATAAACTACAATCAATTCATTTTCAGTATAAATTGCCAGGTTGCTCCGTCTAAATTTCATCAACTGTTCTCTGACATTCGTTCAAAATGGAAGTTAAAACTTTAACGCTCCTTTTCGGAGCAGTACTGCTGATCGCGTCGGTAGCTCAAGCTATTGACGACAAGAAGGTTGCTGGAAACAAAACCGAAACAGGTTAGTTGAAAATTTTAATTCCTTGCAGGCACAAGGCTTGTGAATCAGTTAACAATCTGTGGAATTTATTTTGACAGCTCATGTAGCCGGTTCTCGTCTTAAGAGACAGTTGGGACTAGGAGGAGGAGGAAGAAGGGGAGGTGGACGCTACCCAGGTGGAGGTTTCCAAAGTGGAGGAGGTTTCTTAGGTGGTGGTCAATTTCCAGTTGGAGGTGGGGGCGGTGGAGGAGGTGGCCTGGGTGGAGGTGGGGGCGGGGGAGGACTTGGAGGAGGTCAGAAATAGTTTTAGTTTTAAAACAAAGTTTAAAAACAAAAATTAAGAACAATTTTTTACATACAAAGTGTATTTCTTTACATACGTGCATTTCACAGGTGGTGGAGGAGGAGGGCTTGGAGGCGGTGGTGGAGGTGGTGGGTTTGGAGGTGGTGGTGGAGGTGGAGGGCTAGGAGGGGGTAAGAAATATTTTTAAAAAATTAAAAAAATAAAGATAAAGAACACTTTGATTTACAAACAATGTGTATCTCATAGGTGGTGGCGGCGGTGGTTTAGGTGGAGGTGGAGGCGGCGGGGGCCTTTCAGGAGGTGGTGGAGGTGGAGGAAACTCAGGGGGAGGGGGTGGAGGTCGATAAAATATAAATATGATATCAAATTCCGGATAAATAAATTGGCTTGATTTTTACACTGCAATATTTTTGATGATTTAATTTGCACTATAACAATCACTTCATATCATACAAAAATAGATAATAATATAAGTATACAAAGATATGGCAGCCTTTGTTCATTTCTCAAGGCTGCAGCGTCGTTCCCCTCTTTTCCACAACACTACTCTCCACAACTCCGCTCGTGGTAGGCGGCTGCAACGACGAGGAAGACAAACTCTGATAATAGAAGTAAATGGGCCCAGTCGTTGTAGGTGGCAGTGGAGGTGTCGGCATCTCCACAGACTGAGCTGGGGCCGGAGCAGAGCTCACCGTCGTCGAAGGAAGAAATACTCCAGAAGGAGTTGTAGAAACAGTTGGGAACGCAATGACCTGCTGCTGCATATTATCCAGATTATAATACTGACGTGCTACTTCCGGTGCGGGTACAGAAGGCCACCGATCCCAAGGATTATTCGTAGTTGGTTTTTTAAACTTTTTATTGTTCATCAAAGTTTTCTTCAGCTTTTGTTTAAACTTTGATGTATCTGCAGAGGTCTTTTGGTCTGGATCAAAACTAAATAGGAGGAGAAGTACATCCTCCACAGTTTTCCGTTGGGAGTCGCTACACTTCTCACAATATTTAAGTATTGATGACTGAATGTATTCTGAGAAAAGATAAAAATAAACTCTGCTCGTTACCATCATCATTATATGCACTCCAACAAAACATTTCCTAAATGGGGTGAAGTGAGACGAAGATCAAAGAACATCTCATTTCTCACCTGGAACATTCCTCCCATTTTCATAGCTTTGTGCTACTCCTCCTATTCCTTCCGTTCTGGTGCTTCCAAAGCTTGCACTCTCCACGTAATTACTCAAAAGCAGTAATGTTATGCTCGCGATGCTCGTCACAAACACAAAAAACTGGAGTGGATCTTTGACACTCATGATTATCGTTGATGTTTAGTAGTTCCTCGCTTTCAGCCCATTTTTTGAATCAAAATTTTACTTCACTTCACTTAACATTTTTTCACTCACTTTTTCCCAGTTCCGTATGAATCCTTATGAAAAAACTCATATCCAATAATAATTCCTGTCTCTGAAAATAAAAAATACAAAAAATTGCAATTGAGTTTGATTTGAAAAATTTCAAAGAAACGAAATGGTTGAACGAATGAATGAGCAAGCACAATATTATATATGTCAGGAGAAGTTAGCTTGCTTCAAAACATCAACTCAAAATGAAATGATTTTTATCACGAGTTTAGCAGCTGAAAAGGAGAGATTTTTTGTAGAAGACTGGCACAAACACTCACAAAGAATAAATGCTCAAAGCCTTGTGAGTGAGAAAAGATTTCGAAAATCGAAATCAACTCTTATTACACACCTTTCATCATGTGTATCAAGATAATCACCGTAATGAAGTCTCTCAGCGAGCTGAGTCTGTTGAGGAGACAAAGTAGGGAAAATTGGCTTAGTCACAGAGGCACGCACTCAACAACTACTAATGCTGCCTCACGTGTATTTTAGCTGCACATGAAATGCTTCATTTTGCTCAAGGATCCATTCAACAGATTAGGAATTTAGCTAGAGACACATCCACATCCACATGATTACCAAACATTCATCATCATCATCATCAGATGAATGTACCATTTTTCTCTCCCAAAAATATGCGATTCCCTCCCCCAATTCCAAAAAAAAAGAACGAGATGGGAATTGAAAATGAAGAGTGAGGAGGGAATTCTTAATGATTTTGCTCTTGATACTTTGACTCTAAAAATTAAGGAGTAAATTATAGACGTTGAGATGAGCCGTTTTTTGCAGAATGTCAAACATGTGCAATACAATGGAATACACGAAATAAAAAA
Organism: Orchesella bifasciata; assembly: GCA_034697805.1. Lineage (NCBI taxonomy): Eukaryota > Metazoa > Arthropoda > Collembola > Entomobryomorpha > Orchesellidae > Orchesella > Orchesella bifasciata. The sequence goes on from JAQGAP010001447.1 coordinate 8,045, forward strand.
GGAGATGATCATGATAAGTGTGACGACAAGAGGTACATTAAAATGACTTTGATTTTCCTCAAAGCCAAACCACCAGCTTTTGCTTTTATTATCCACGTTTTTCTCCTTAAAATGGGATATGAAGCAATCCTCTCAACCAAACCACGATGTTTTGCATAGATATTGCAATTTTGCATTTTGAATTGAACCAGAAAAAAATCGTGCACACAGTCAGGAGTACTCCTGCTTGCTTGCTGCAGTTCAACAAAATAATAATAAATGCATGCGTGAAGAAACGAGGTCTCACTTTTCAAATTTATCCAATCAACTTGAACGAGTCAACCAACAAAACCAAAACCAAGAAAACTTTTTAGCATATATTTAGAAAATTATGAGGTTGAGTTGGTCTGCTGCAGTTTTCTCTCTCGGAATAATAATATTTTACAAGTGGAATTTTCAAGTTTAACATATTTTTGGTTGAGGACACCAAAGAAGAGCTAATTATAATGGTGGAGAAGCTTTATGTCGTGAGCTGACGCTCTTGTTAAAAACAATTTCCATTACATTAGCAGCTCAATGCACTAACACAAACATGACGTTAATGATGATAGAAGGGGCTGGCAAGAGCCAAGGGTCAAGTCAAATTAGAAACCCTTTCAAACTCCCAACTCCAACTGGGATTTGAGCCGTTTAATGGGCCAAACAAGGACGCTTGAACTTTATTAATTTCTGCAGAACTTTTAGTTTTTTTACAACAAGTTAAAGATCAACTGGATGTCATTTTTTGAGTGTATAAATCAATTTACCTATCAATCACAACGGAGGAGAGGAGAGTGAGCCAGCAAAAATTTGACTTTGACGTCTTCCACCAAACGAAACAAATAATGTGGGGATTTGTTTTGTTTCTTTTTTGAAAAGAATACTTTCGTTTTCTAAACGTCAAACGTTGTAATTGTACAAGTAAAAATGGTTGTGAGAGAGAGGCACACTCGACGAGAATACAAAAGGCGGATACTTTACCACTGACTGAGAGAGCAGCCTATTAAAATGACATTTTTGAAGGAATACTCAATTCAATGTGATTCGCAGGCTGTTGTAGCTATTTTTATTGCGATTCTATTTTTTTTCATTGTTGCAAAGCTACTAAGCAACAATAAGAATGTGAGGTAAAAAAACAATAAAAATGGCTCGAGTTCGATGTCAATTTATGTTTCTTCGCAACAAAATTAGCGGATGTGACAAGCCCATTAAAGTCTCTCTGATTTATAAATAGGGGAGACTGCGTGCGTGAGCTGCACTCACTTTTTGATTGCGCTGCTGCTGCTGTAATTGCACTTCTCCTTTTCTGCAACAAAGCCGAAGAACTCAAGCCGTTTCCTGCCTTTGGGCAATGCACAGCTAGTTGTTGTGCGTGTGATTAATATGGGATAAAATTGCACGCATTTTTAGCTCTCTATCTAATGATCCATTCTGCACCAGAGTTCTGAGACAACTTGTCCCATTCTTCAGAGGTTCACTTTCGTTTTTACAAGATTCAGTTTCAGTTCTGCTACACATTTGTTACTTGGCTGTCATTTCATTGTCGTCATCAATTTCAGCCAGAATATAATTTTATATGCTTGTCACTACCATGTGGTTCAAGATGTGGGGCTCTTTTGCAATACTACAATGTACATTATCCACATGCATAAATTTTACTATGTCAATGGACGCATTTCACTTTGACGATGTCATTTTGATATATTTTGATGCTGATGCTGCGTAAGAAATAATGGGTTGGTGAGGTTGAGGGACGAAGAAAAAGGCTATCATCATCATGACGAGTTTCGTCGTAATGTAATCCCGGCCTTGAGGCTGCACGTTTATTTGGGCAGGCACAAATAATTATCAAGATGAATGTAATTTTCGTATGGTTTTGAAATTTCTAAGGAGGAGGACGGCTTATTAGCATAATAATGTGGAGGGATGAGATGATGGGGTTTAAAAAGGGACGCTTATCTCTTGTTTGTTGCGTGGGTGCATCCGCCATTTAAACCATGAGTATTTGTATGATTATCACACCAATTTGATAATATTTGAACTATAATGTTGGTTGAATTTTTTGGCTGGGGCATTTAAAACCTGAGTAATAAATAATAAAACGGTTTCAAATTTCCATTGTGTCATTGGTACGTCTAGGTATGCTTTGTATGTATTGTTGCTACATTTCCGTTAATTTCAAACGAAAGTGAAATGATTTCCCTGTGAACCTCACGCTAGAATTAATGCTCCAAGTTTCCCAACAATTTATGGGATGGGAGTTCACACTTGTTGCGAAGTGTGTAATTGAAGCAGTTTCATTTTCATTGTTATTTAAGAGGGAGGAAGTGAAATTAGCAGGGAAATACTGAATGCAATACAATGCAATTTATCACTCTACTAAAACAGTTATTTTATTACAGTTTTTAAAACCTTGCGAGTTTCATTACTCCACTTGATTGACACATGTCTCAACTGTCTGCCATTTGTTCGCCATTTATTATATTCTCTTTTGAGTGGTTTCCGTCCGGAGTAGGACGATGTTAATATAAAATGTAATCAGCTCAAAAAGAACCCTGGAAGCTTTTTAAATCAAAATAATTGAGAAAATAAATGAAATAATGTAAAAACTAAGTGGTTTTCCCACTCTGTGCTAATTTTGCAGAGAGCTAAAAAATAACAAATGTCTAGGCTGACATTTTATGACCAGATTTTACTAGCCTGCAAATATTAGATCCATTTTCAGCTTTTAGAGAAAAAACGGCTTTCAGTTAATTCCCACTTTCCATGTCACTTGATCTCCAGCGAGATGATAAAACAGATGTCAAGCCACGTCGGTTTTATTTCATATTTATTTAACAGGTTAGCTAAGCAATACATCATAATTCTTTGTTAGTGCATTGAAATGGAACGTGCAATAAATCTTTGCTACACCTTCTCCAAGTTTTAAATTCCCGGAAGTAACGTGTACTTGCACCTGTTACCAAAAAGCATGCATGGCCACCCAATTCCAAGATATGAGAAGAAACCCGAGCAAAAAGTGAAACAGAAGTTATGCCACTGAGAAAACAGCGTGGCTCAACGACTTTGTATCTTCCCAATTGAATTGAATTCGTTTCATTGCCACTTGCTCGGTTTGGTTGGGCAAACATTGATTTGAGCCATCCTTCCAGTCGGACACATCAAACAAAACTTTGCCAAAGGAAGCAACTCAAACAAAAATGTAAAAGTTTGCTCCAAAATGGACCTTGTCAAGTCCAAGTCAATGAGCTACTTTTGACTTTATCCAACAACTCCATATTGATCTTGGAGTTGAGTTCTGCTAGCAAATTGGAATCGATTTTACTATTCCGTTTGTGTCCCGCTAGAGAAACTTTCGTGCTGGGCTTGTCACCTGTGAAGCTTGCCTTGTTACGGGAAAAAGTTTTAACACAAATGCCAATAGGCATTCTGCACACGTGGAACACTCTGACTCGCTTCGAGTTACCTGACTTGGTTTGATTTTGGGAAGTGTTCCTTCTTATCACCTAAATTCGATTGACATTGACGTTCAAGTTAACCATCTTGTTCCAGCTACAGTTTTAGGAGTAGTTGTTCCATCCCGTTGAATTTTATTTTAGGAAAATGAAGTAGACACGAATAAAGTAAATGAAAGGGCTGGGCTATGTAAATACTGCACGAACAGTCACCTTAATTAATTAAATGATTACATTGCAATATACAGAATTTTCTATATTACCAATATGTATAACGCGATTTATTTGCTTTAAAATAAATTTGTTGAAACATGATTATCTAATAATTAAAGTTCATGTACAGTATTCATTTGCTCCACTTCCTAATTCTAAATACAAAATTATAAAAGTAATTTTTAAACAATCTCAAATACCAAGATATTTTTTGTGAAATTTACATACAACTTGAAAGTAACTCAAATATTTATGCTTCTGGTAATTCCAGTCCAGCTGCACACAATGATAATCAATGAGTAAAGCTTGAGGAACTCCAAGACTTTCCACAATTCGAAACACAATCATGATTATTAGCAAGGTGACACTGGTTTCATGAATCCATTCCACTCTTCCTTTTGAACCTGCAAAATAAATAGAATAACTACCAATTATTAAAATTATTAAGCCTTCATAAAAATGAAACAGAAATATATTAATAAGGGAATTCACCCTCGATGACGAACTGATGTTAGTGGGCAAGAGTCTTGCATAAATATTTCAAATATTTAGGTACATCTGCCGTATACCATAAAATCTTTTACAATGTCAAGATTTATTACTTCATTTTGAATATAAAACTGCTCAAGTGGAACATCTATAATTTTGTGACGATGAATCCGAAAACCATAATAGTAACGTGGTTAAAAATGTGTTTATTCCTATTATATGCTTTAACTTGTTGCGGAACTGCATGCCGTAAAAATTACTGCGGTTTTGAATCATATCAACTCATTGTCATGTCGTCCTTCATCCTTCATGTGTCATTTATAAGGTGTAAGGGGAATGTGCTCTAAAGAAATGATGATTATATGCCTGAAAAAAATCTAGATCTGGAAACATTTCAGATTCGATCGATCCCCTGCAGCTTGCATCCATCAAGCAAATTTCGTATCAAGGTCAATCCTTTCAACATTCTCCGAACGGAATCATGATATTTTTACCGTTGCGGTGAAATGAAACGTCTACCTTTTTGTTCCAAAGTAGACTAAGCATATGAAAGTTTGAAGAACCGAGAGCTTCCTATCCTTTCTTGGGTGTTCTTTCTTATGGAAAACTAAGGATGTTTTTATACTAACGGTTTTATAGGTACATTGTACAGGTGCATGGGTAAAAATAGAATCTACGGGATCACACCACGCTACGGCTCAATTCAATGCTTCGTATTATGCACTTTTATGACAAATTCACTTTTGAAATCCAATTTAAAATATTTCCAAGAAACGTGTCATCTTTTATTTTTAAATCAAAATCATTGAGAATATGACACCAAAGTAAATTTTTCCAGAGAATTATTAACACTTGACGTCTGACTGTTGTCGTTGCGTTGATGATGATGATGATGGGACTAGATTGCAAGGAACTGAAAGCCCATTACTCTTCCGTCTGCTGGAGAAATTCTGAAAAAATTCAAACTCAAATTTACCCACGTCTCTAACACTTCATTATTTATAACTTTCTGAATTAAAAAAAACTACCTTAAAATCTTTCCAGTCTCCAACTCCTCTCAAGCCTCTCCTGCGGTGCAGTTCCAGTAACGCTATCCACCACAATGAACACAATGGTAACGAGCAGCGTAATAAATAGAATGAGGCTACTCCCATGTAATCTATCCTCCGAGTTTCCCATCCTGGACCGAAAAGCTTGCTTTTTCAAATTTCCAATTCACTTTTTCAAACACTCAAAAAAATCCTCCTTCTTTTTCATTTAAATCCCAATCCACCTTGAAAAACTGCTGCTGCTTCTTCTCCCATCAACTCAACCCAAACTGAATGTGGAGGAAAGGGTTCAGCTCCACTCCACACCACTCTCCTTTTCCCTTTAAGGCTCCTTGCTCGATAATCCATTCACAGTTATTACGAAGAAGGGACTGAAAACACTCTTTTTTCACCCTTTTTCTTTGTCACACACACAACACTCATCATCACAGGCAGTATACAAAAGCATGCCTGATTTTTTTTGTGCTCCTTGTGTCGTTATGCAACAATGGAAAATGGGAAAGCTATTAGAGGACAAGAGTATATAGGACAATACACATTTAACACAATGTTCTCTTCATCTCGCCCATGTACATCCAAAGCCAACCCTGCTAACTAACTAAATAAGCTATCACTATTTGACAAAGTATTTAGCATCATCATCACATATTCGTTGCTAAAAAGTGAATTAAAATGAAATTCGGCTGTTACTCAATACAATTTTGGTTAAATTCCTATTGACTTTATATTGTTCGTAGAGAAGGGCGCGTTACTCACACATGTACCATCCATAATAATATGCATATAAAAATACACGCCAGTTACATCAGCATTCACATTCGAAATGAAAAATATATTTTTTATTTAAAAACAAAAATCTACATAATTTTGCAAAACGGCATGGATAAGATAGTGGTGGATATCATCATCACACTCAAAATATAATTATTTTACATGTCATCCACAACTGACCAACAAATCACTGGGATTGTGGAATGGAATGGATTTGTATGCTGCAGCAGCAGCGTTTTTAGATTGAGGGGGTCGTTGCGTACTCACCATATTTTTGGTTCTATCTAATCATCAAAGGGTATGTTTGTTACCTAATTGCATTTAGAGCTCGCAATAATAACATCAGTATATATGGTTGATTGGATAATATTGCACTTGACTCAATAAGCGGTGGTTGCTAAAGGTAAACACAAAAATGAAGGTGTAACATTGACCCACACAATCACAAACTGAGTTGCAATATACATAGTTCTACTCCTCGTGTGATTGTCCTCTCTGATGATGATAATGCAATGCAACTCAACTGTAAAAAAAAACATGTGTGACATATCATAATCATGAGGGTTGCTATGCATATACCTACTTCTCGTTTTCAAAGATGAATGTTACCATAATCATAATGAGCAAGAGACAGAAGCAATTTATTGGCAAATGGAGTGCAGTCAACTCAAAACAGGTTTGTAGAGTGAGTGCCTATGCTCCTGTGGCTCAATTATGTATGTTCTGATGATGATGATGATTATGTAATTCCTGCCTTTTTTGCGAGTCTACAATTTGAGCAGTTTGCATCACTCATCAATTGAGAGGTCCAATGTCCAATGGGTTGACCTCTATGAAACTGATGTGCAGTGACATTTTTCACACTTGTCATTTCAAATTTTGATGTGATGCAAAAGTGTTAAGATGAAGGATTCCTCAAGAAATTGAATAAATTATGGGGGTGGACAGAGGTGGGCAGAAGAAGTAGGAGTTTATCAATATGGTTTTTATTGTTTTAAAAATTCGTACAAAAATAGTAATGCATATACTCTCTGACTTAAACAAAGGATAAATTCTGTGAAAGAACAAAATATACAAACTGAGATGAATTCATCTAAAAGCTCTTAACCTTGGGAGATGATGACGGTGAGATCCCTCCAGGCCTATTTAGAAGGAAATTAAAAAATGAATTTTAATTCAAACTGCTCATCTCTGATAATTTTAGGCAAAAAAATAATTGCAACCCATTTTTTCCTTACCACTGGGTAATTTTGTTGCCAATGCTGAGCAATACGGTTGAGCTTCCTCTCTTGATCCGGTGTGCAGACTCTGCAACGAGAGGTCGTAATTCCGGTGTATTTGTATGTGAAAAACAGCCCTGTATATTCCCAAATGAGAGAAGAGTACACACAAAAAATTAAAACCACTTCCACTTTAGTATGATCAGGTGATTATATAAAACTGGAGCAGGAAAACTTAGAGCAGTTTCCAACTGCAGTAAAAACAACTAGCATTATTTGAAACAATCTGGAATTATCCAGATCATTTAGGCAGAGAGGAAGGAAAGAGAGGAACAACGCAAAAAAAGTAAGGTATGTTTGCCACTTAATTTTCATCTCATTCGCAATCGCATCGCAAGGTCCTGTAAAATAGAAATAAAAATGGTGTGAAACTTGTTCCAGTTCCGTCTCCACCACAACATGTTGATCTTGATGATCTCATTTATTTTTCATACCTGAGTAAACCAAACACCGCATGTGCTCTTCCACCAACGGCCTATTCTGCAAATATTTTTCCACGTTGACTCTTCACGGGAGCAAAACAAAAATAATTAATTTTTCAAACCGAAAACAGTACGATTTATACGACGCAGAAATGACCCATAATATTATTTTCCGTCTTACCTGTCCAAACTCGTCTCAATGGCGTTGCAAACCCAGACGGTAGCAACACAGAGGGCAACTGCCACAACGATATTTCTTGAAATAGCCATGTTTCAGAAATGAAATAAAAATCTATCGGAAATTTTCAAAGAACTGGAGAAATCAAAATTGTTGCACGAAATCCAACTGGAGACTGGATACTTTTTGGAGCTAAAAATGTAATTTGAGAGTCAGTTGAAATATCCGCATGTATTTATACATATCTACCGCGACCATCTGATGAAGATGATGACCTTCTCCAGTACCATCATTCCTCATAGTTCAAGTCCCCTCCTTTTCAAATTCCTTGATCCTTGAGGTTTTGTGTATAATGGGAAAATTGAAAGTTGTGGGGTTTAAATTGAATTTCATGGTCAGCAGTCTTCAGTTGAAGGCCTGTTTTTAGGGCTCCATTTGAGCTTGACATGATGTGATGTAATGCAACAACTACTATCAACACCAACCAACATGACATTCACTTTGTTCCCTACAAATCCCTTTTTCTGCTCGACTCAAATCTAATTTTATCCTTGTCCTTGTTCTTGCTTGCTGAGTGAGCAAACTTGTCAATATCAGTTTACCTTGAGAATCCCCACTTCCCATCAAAACCAGCCAGTGTGTTTTGGCTTCAAATTTAGTTTTTTTTTTCCAGCCTTTTTTGCATAGGAAGAAGCGTTTGCGTTTGCAGTTCACATGCAATTTTGATGACAACATCCGACATGACAATAATATTACGAACCCAAAGCCCCTGACTGTAAGTTGAGCTGGAGATAGTCGTCTCTGGTGGGCTGAGACAAACATAACATCTTGTTCACAACCAGCGAGTCCTTCACAAAAAGGGACTCTTGTTTGCTCTTCAAACAAGCTTATTTTTAGCCGGAATGTGGCAGTGAGAAGAAGAGACAAGGTTGGCTGGGAAAAGGTTTAAAAGCTCCAAAGCCGGCTTGAGATAAATATTGTGGCAACAACCTTGGGAATGGTCACTCTATCTCCCCACGAACATGATGATGATGATGATGATCCTGATGTGATCCACAATACAAATATAGAGCTCACTCATTTCATTTATTTATATTGGCTCCCTGGGAAGAACAATAATCCTCTCATTTCCTTTCATCTCATTCACAACATTACTTCTAATGTCTCCCATCCTATTTGACGGAGAAGCAACGTTGACTCAAGCTCAATAAAGGCTCGTTTATTCTACCCAAATGGTCAGCTATTTCTCTCTCGTCATCCTCATAAAAATGATTACAGGGAAAAATAGCAGTCATTCCAATAAACCGGCTGGAAATCGGATAAATAGAAGCAGCAGCAGCAGCCGCCCACCTAGCTCTAGTTTGATACAGAGCAAAAAAATAAACTCGGCCTGCCAAAAAGAAATGGGAATAAATGAAAAGAAGAGTTTTTCTGATCAGAATGAAGTGAGGGAACGTGTCGAGCATGGAAAAATACTTGAGTCTGTTCCACTTCATGCTTCTCTACCCAAAAAGAATGATGCAGGGCTAGAGCAGCAGTAGCACCGTGTGCTCTTCTTCATCAACTCAGACTGGGCTGAAAAGAAGGAAAAATTCTTTGCCAAAATATATATTTATGCTCCAACTCAAAATTATCAAGGTTCTTCCCATCTCGTTGCTTATGGACCATGATATTTTATATTATGCTTTGAGCTACAATCACAATCAGAATCAGGATGCACCCAACCGAACCAATTTTTACAAAAAAGACCGACTCCATCCTTTCAAGGATTTTCTTAGGCTGTTTTAAGTTAGTTGCGGGTAAACCACCTCAAAGAATTATTTATAATTGGCGCTGGGCTTGACCACTATAATTGGGATGACGTTGGTACGACAAAAAAATATTTAATTGCCTAAATTAGCTGCTGTTTTGTTTTTTAAATATTTTCTTTATATTTTTCAAGTCTTTCATTTATAATGTCAGTGCATATACTTCTAAACCGGTGGAGTTGAAAATTTCTTAAAAATAAATTCATAAAAATTATCACAAGTTATAGTTTGTTTGTCTGTCCGGGTTTTCTTCCTGCTCTACAAAATATTTTGTCAACGCTCATATTTTTTTTGTATTTGTCGTCGAAGGCGAGAGAAACTGAATTATCCTATTTGAGAAAATAATTAGCTGGAGTTTACAAAAAACAATAAAAATACATAAAATAATTAAGAGTGGGGAATTTAAGCCTTTGGAGCTTCTGATGATGATGGGGCAACAACAGCAGCAGGACTAGTAGAAGCTGGAGCAGCGGAAGAGGAAGCGACAACAGGGGCTTCAGAGGAGGAAGCCGCGACAACAGGAACTGGAGCAGCAGATGAAGAAGCGGCAGGGGCTTCAGATGAGGAAGCGGCGACAACAGGAACTGGAGCCGCAGAAGAAGAAGCGACAGGGGCTTCAGAAGAGGACGCCGCAACAACTGGAACTGCAGGAGCAGCAGTGGAAGAAGCAGCAGCAGTTGTGCTAATTGGAACCTCGCTGGTGGCAGGAACCTCAACAGCCTTAGCAACTGGGGTGCTAGCAGGGGCAGCGGCAGCAGTGGAACTGGCTTCAGCAGGTGGAGCAGCAGAGGAAGTATCCATAGGTCCAACAAGCTTGGGGTCAAGCTTCACTCCCAAAACTGACTCAAGTCTGGCCGCATCCTCGGGCTTGACAAGACCACCCTAAGAATTTTATTAAAAAACCAAGTTATAAGCATTTTTGCTCCATATTACAAATCAGATCAACTTTCAACTCGCTCATTCATGCTATTACATCAATTTGATTGATACATTCGCATTATTGTTATGTGTAACAACAAGAGCATCATCTCAGGTTAGCAACAAAATTAATTGCGCCCTTCTTTTTTTATTTTGAAAGAGGACCAGATCAGAGTAGACCTGAGTGGATTGCATGCATGATGCTTCTTTATTTTATATAGGTTTGTGGGTGTACATACGTTCCCCGTTTGGAATTTTCGTACAGCCCTCTCCCAGTCCTCTGGGAAGTTTTGTTGAATGTGCGACACGAGCTTGCCAGCTCTCTCTCGTTGAGCCATATCACAGTTGGCGCACTGATTGACTAACAACTCTGGGATGGTCACTTTCAAGTACTTGCCTATTCTGTCCTGTAAACAACAAAGCAAATATCTCAAGATGTTTGACATGATGATGACATGTGGATGAGAGAAAGTTTTCAATATTAATTAGTTCATTCATTAATATATGCTGCGTAAAAAATGAGGTTATGCAACATCATTCATCTTGATTATCATACAAAAAGAAGTGGAAATACATGATGAAGGAGCACTACAAAAAAGCAGAGTCAGCTAGTCTACTTTGCTCGCCCAGAAAAAAGGGGGCATATAATCAACATGGTAATCAGGATGAATAATATGATGAAAATGAAGGGGAATACGCTTGCGAAAAGCAATGTTTTGTTGACTTTTAACTTACACATGGGCCATCGTCGATGATGCACTTGAGCTGGAATCTGACTGCACGCTCGTTCTATAAAAAATAAATGGCTTGGTTAGAGTTTTGTAGGAATAATAACACACAGCGTTTCCTTATGACATGTTGCGTTGCGACGGAAGTGAGAAAAAAATAAAGAGCAGACAGTTTTTTTTAGGCGAAGGACATAATCGCTTTATCATTATTACGGAAGCGAAATATTTGGGATTTTAGGGCGAAAAAAAGATTCGTTCATGATAGTATGATCTAATTTTGTTAAAAGGTTGAAAAAATATCTTCACAATCAGATTAGGAACATGAAAGGAGCCAAAAGAAACTTGGCGACTTTTGTGTTTTTTCACAGGTTGCGTGATTTCCATCCCATTATGAAATTGTTTTGCCGGAAATGATTGTTTTGTTTCGCCGGCGTGCTTATTTTTCTCTTTAAAAATGTTTTTTTGTTTTCAGCTTACCTTGAGATAGTTCTCAATATTGATATTCTGGAACTCTCTAGGAATAAGTTGTCTCTTAAATCTGA
>JAQGAP010001448.1:0-19912 GCA_034697805.1 Orchesella bifasciata
AGGGTGGATTTGACACGTTAAAATCCGGATAATAATGGATCCAATCCATATCCGTTAATATCCACTTAACATGCCTGCTAGTGGGCCACTTTAATAATGATAGTATACGGATGTCGGGCCACTGTCGGGACAGTAACGTACCAGTATTGGGTTTGATGTGGCATGTGCCACTTCCCAGCTGAATGCCGATGCAACTTGTATACTAATCTGTAAGTGGGCCAGCATCGGGAAGCAATGAAAATACACGTAAATATCATTTTACAATCCATCAAATTTATTCAGGAACCATAGCACATTAGTTTTAACATCATAGAACCTCAAATACAAAGTGTATGCTTACAGAAACTAAATTAATGACTACCTTAACATATTTAAAGTTAGTTTTTAAATCTAAAGTATGAGTTAATTTAACATATAATACATACATAACTAAATTATAGTTATTTATAGTCATACTGACTAGATGAGTCCACGGGTGGAAGTTGTTCGATTTAATATTCGACCTGAACCTGCTGTGGCTGGAAATACGAACCTTGAAATTGGTATTGATGACCTCCACTCACTCCGGTTTGATCATAATGTCCAAAGTTATTATTCAAATGGTACTGCTGATTGGGTCTGAATGGGTACGTCAGATAATGACCTACAAATTTAAAAATCATACTAATTAGTTCTAATACATCGAAAAGTCGGTTAAAGTAATTAATTTAAGTTGGTACAATGGTTACCTTTTGTGGTGACGGTGACAAGATACAGATGGCGCAAAATTCTCTTAATCGTGGCAGGTAGTGGTGGTGATTATTTCTTCCTCAGATTACAAGTGAGAAGTTTCTTCCGGTTTCAATAACTTTCAGCGAGCTTCGAAATAATTAACTGTGAAACAAGTATTTCACCAAATAATTTTCGCGTATCGATTTCCAAAGAGAGAGCAAGACAGAGTTGTTGTATGAGAAATGCAATGTTGATAGCAGAATCAAGAACCACGTGCACACCACTAACAATAAAAATGGCAACTACGGCCCGACACTGGCCCGATGCTGTTGTAATTTTACTGTACAACAACGAAAATTGATTCCATGCCGAGGTCGGCCCAACAAAATATTTTTGCGTCGGGTGTTTATATGGATTTAACAAGCGGCCCGATGTAAGGTAATAGTCGGCAAGGTTGGCCGACGACTCCCCAAAGTTCCCGACATTTATAGAACATCGGGCCAACACCGTTGGTTACTTGGGATATAAAGAGCTAAAATTAAGTATAATACAAACCCTTCCCTGAGTCATACAGCAATAGTTCTGGCTTCAGCAGAGGCTCATGCAACATTCTGGAAAGAGTTGAACAACTCTTCTTTGAGGCTAAAACATCAGCTTTTTTTTAAGAAACTAGTAAGTTGTCAGTTCAAATGTGAAATATATTCTTGCCCCTTTTCCCTACATGTTTATGAAAACAAAGACTTTTTGCCTCGGATAAGGGACGTTGTGTTTATGAGGAGCTATGACCAAATATTTCTCAGCATTATCCTTGGTAGGATTGTCAGCCATGGAGAATTATGTTTCATGTTATGTGAACCATCTGAAGTTTGCAATAAAAGTAAAAAATAATAATATAAATGGTACAATTTTAATGGTATGCTCATGATTGCTTAAGTTTCTTACAAGTTTATGAAGTCCATAGTCCTCGACTTCAAAAATGCAGCACCGTGGTTTTGAGCCAGAACCAAGATTACTGCAGCGTTGTCCATATTCAGCTTCTCAGCCATCACGAACTCACAATCTGCTTTTAATCCCCTCAAGTAGTATTTCTCAGCAATCTGGAGAAGCTCAAAAGCTCGAGCAGTCATGCAGTTAGTTTCCCCGGTGTAGAGGTACTCGAGCATTCCCTCCACTACTTCATCGTTGAAATCAGTGATTTCCACCAAGTTCACATGCTTCTCAAGCATTTCGTTGTTGAACTTGGCAGCAAAAACGGGGCTTCGAGCTGGTTCAAAATTATGGATAGTTAATATAATTTAAGGAGTGAAGTACTTTACAGTAATTCTTCACCAGTTCAAAACCAACTTACCAATGAGAATGGCTTTGTGAGCCTTGAAATTAGTATTATTTGTCGAGATCGTAACATCAGTGACAATTGACTCCCTGAACATTTTACCCAGATCCTTCGCAAGTCCATCCTTCGACATTCTAACCCTTTTTCCGTGTGATAGGCTCGATTGACTTTTCCACCTTTCCTCAGTTTCTGCTTGAGTCCTCCAAAAATCCATATTTTACAGAGAATCTTCACTCTGTCATCCACAACCAACTTCAATTTTGGATTAGAAAGATCTGATGGGGGGAAAAACCGGCAACCCATTAATGAATCAGACTTTCTAAATATCTGTTGTGATTCGTCTGCAAAAAATGTTGATTTCATAAGAAAATTGAGAAAACAAATTCGCAATTATTATTTCTGAAAAAATACGCAACTTGATTTACCAGGACGTCCATCGGCATTGAGAAGAGTTAATTGGTACCTGGCATCGACTTCCACTCCACTTTCTTCATCAGAATCCGAATCATCTTCCCCGTCTTCTGAAAGCCTAAAAGAGAGGGACCAATCATCCTCGTTCTTGCGAAGCGTTAGTATCCTAAAATAGTGTATAAAATAGATAGAAAACCAGGATTTAATGAAGTATTCCAAAAGAACCAGCACCAGAAGCATTTAACGCATCACTTTTTATATATACATTGACCACTCTTTTCATAGTAAATGTACTTTCGTATAAATCGTCACTTTATAAGAAAATGGTATCCACCGTTTTAATGAAATCCTAAAATTTTTATGTAAATACTTCACTCCGATAAACGGTCATCTCTATTCCTAAATTTGAGTGACAGTAGTCTATAAAAGTCTTTTTTTACGTAAAGGATGATTTTACGAGCATTTACCAGCTCCTAATATGAAGTAAAGGTATCATGAGAACTGTAGGTTTGTTACTACACACGCCACAAGGCTTCCAAGCAGTCCCAAGCATGTGTGTATCATTTAATTTGGCAAAAATTTACATATCCACGAAGTCACTCGTATGTTTTTCATTTGTAGTCACTTGCAATATAAGCTACCATTATGAAATGACTTCATTTCATAACTTCATTTGATGAGTTGGAAGGTAGCAGGAGGAAGGAAGTCAAGAAGAAGAAACCTGATGTAGAAAAGTACATTCGTTTGTACACGTATACCAGATGGAAGTTGTTTGAAAAGGTTATTGAAAAAGGATTAGCCGTTTATGGAAAGTCGAAATGCATTATTAGTGTGTTTATTAAACTTAAATGCATAACATTATTAACATAACTTTAAACTTAAATAGTTAGACCCCTAATTCTTTCTGCATTTTCATTGCAAGACATGTTTCGACCGGGTTTTGGAATCAGGTTGATTCAATTAAAGGAGGCATAGTTATTGTGGTGTCTAATATTCAGAGATTTTAACCAAAAAATTCAACCTCCGAAATTCTCATTTTTCTCCATGTAAGCCTAACTATGTCAAATTTCTGACATTGGACTCGACTTCTGCAACTCTTTTTACATATAGGTATCAAAAATCACCATCATGGAGTCACGAATTATATGCTACCTATGGCTTCAAACTTTGAAGACCCTAATTGTTTCAGTAATTAAACTTCAATGTCGTGTTTTGCATGATCCTATATGTATTTGGGGACGAGGAAGCCGATTCTGACAATTAAAACGTAGTATCGCTGAAAAAAATTGAGAAAGCATACAAATTCTATGGCCGTGTATTACCAACCAACAGGAAGGGGTCTCAGTCTTCAGTGATACATCGTTTTAATTGTTTTTGAAAATAAAAAATTGTCTCAACCAGGTTATGAAGCTCGATAAGCTATTTGCCTAACCTCTTAGATTGTTGCTATAAGAATCTTGACTGGATTTATCAGTTTAAAATCCTAATTATAGAAAATATTTCGAAAATTTATCAAAAATTGTTGTTAATCAATTGTTATTCTTCTTATTTTGTACTTAATACTATGAGTTTTGACCAGTGACAATGTAAGAAAATAAGTGAACTTCAAAATAAAAAAGTGCATCGATTGTAATATAAAGTGACGCGTTCTCATACCTTACATTTCCTTAAAAAAGAGTGGTCAAATTATCATTTACAGTGATCGATTATATTTGTGTCAAACTAAAGTACCAGCCATAGTTGTTCTTGGGACCTCCGCGGAAGACTGGAGATGTCACAAATTTTAATCTGGGCATGGCGGATCCCTGATTGTCCATAAGAACGAGACTGCATCCTGGTCAATCTACAAATATTATACACATGTAAATGTAAAAATATTCTCAAATTTTCCTTTAAAGTTGTAACAGGAATGGGCTATAACTCTTTTAAATGCTCTTTAATTGAATAAGTAACACGTACACTTGTTTCACCAACAGAAGTCTGTAACAACAAGAAAGCTAACTTTTATAGCATGACTACTTCCTTACTACTTATGATGATGTCAGGGTTATTGCTATGCTTAGGTCGAGTGGGTTCGGGCAACTTTTGATGATTGACAGTTCCCAACTAACTGTATGACAATTAACGTATGCAATGAAAAACGGACAATTACTGGTGTAACAAATAATAGGACTTTTACTAAACAACTAATCTCAACTATTGACTTGAATGACTTGACTTTACAAGAACGAATATAATGTGAATGTTTGGTACTGGAGATGTTGTTCGTTCCTCGGTGCACCACGTACTGGCTTCTCAAGGGCTGGTGATGTGTGATATTGTTGAAGGCGAGGAAGCACAATGCTTCATTTAAAACTTGGGCACAATCCCACTTCCAAAGGACGAAGTCTCATCAGCGGAGTCCCAGATGGAGTGGTGGTGGTGTAGACTTAGAGTAGCCTAGATGCTACAAGTCACATTCTCCGGTCCATAACTCGAACAGCTTCGTTTCGCAGGAATTCTTGCCATCCCAATAACTGTCCCCTTCCTGTGTAGTTTATTTGGATTTTGCCAAGGATTATTTGAAATGGTGTGTGCGGAATTTAACAAGTGGGTAAATTATTTGAGTAATAATGAGGATCATCTTGCAAAAATAGTTGCTTCCGCGGCTGAAAATATATGAAATATATGGATTTCTTACCAAATTGGGCCGGATTTCCTGTTGCAACTTCCGAGAAAGGAGTGAATTCTCCAAATTGTAATAAATAATGTTGTGCTTCTGAATAAGTAGTGAAAGAAAAGGTGTACGTTGTGCCGAACGGGGTTAGTGGAACAAATTATATAGTCAAGTATTGTCTAAGTTCGGGAAAGACATAGACAGCGGCTTTCATTGACTTTTGAAGATGCTTGAGTCTTAACAAGTTGTCTTTGCTTCGAGAAAAAGCTCATGAATACATTGAAAATTCAATCACACTATCCAGAAAGATATCAGAATAATTAGTACAATGAGTATTTATTACTTTTAAAAATACTATAGGAAAGATAGAAAGCTGAAAAGATGAGATCTCACACGGTAGATTCAAATGTAATATACACAATTTAAAGCTCGAAAGAAATGTTAACAATTATTTCATCATTTATTATTGGGTCATGCAGATTTGCTAAGGACGTTATCTGTATACATGCATTTTAAACAGTGTACATACTTGTTTTCTGCTGGCGTTTGAGTGCGTAAAAAATATTGCAAAATTCTTGATGGTTTTAGGGCTTCAATTAGTATTTATTAATCGTCAATACAACCTATATAGGCAAGAATTTACGGGAAGTTAAACAAAAACTCACCGGAGAAGTGTTAATTGCAACAGCAGAAACGTGCGAAAGAGTATCAGCCGCGAACAAATTTATCAACAATGGATGCACCAGGTAGCCGTCGATAATGCGTTTATACGTGGTAAAATAAATTCAATCTTTAACAGATTGGATGTACAGGGCTCGTTCGGGTTAATTTAAACAGTACAAAAGGCGGTTGACATTTTCATTAATTATAGACAGCGAAATAATTGGCCGAACTACGTACAAATTTAATGGCAAATGAAAGTGCGAGGTCAACTAATAGATTTATCTGGATAATGAATTTTCCTTCGTGTCGATACTGGCTGGCAACGACATTAAAAGTACTTACTGCTGCGGGCTGAATTTAGACGATTGTGGTGAACATAGATTACTCTTTCTTTATCATTGATGACCCTGGATACATCTATGATACTTCTATGACTGAAAGCGGATACTGTACGCTATATAACGAAAGAATTCGCAAGTTCTTAAATGGCCTGTAATGTGTATTTTTTATTTAACTCCATCATATATCCGTTAATTCCAATCCATCATAATCATCATCTGCTTTTCCGTACTGGATATCGTGAAACGAACTCTTTAACCTATCGCTACACTAAATATTTATGACGATGAATAAAAAGTAGTGTAGGTTTATACTACGACAAACATTTGCCAGAGAATGCAAAAGCAAACTTCTCCCTTTTCAAACTAATCCAGACTTATTGTTGCGATTCCTAAGAAAAGAGATTGAATTTCGACAATTGAATGATAATGTTGTACATTCGAATCCATACCAAGCAAATCATACAAAATAAGTAGTGAGAAAAAATGTTTCGATTAATTTTTTTATTAATTTTAACCTGTGTAAATAGAAAATACTGTATTCGGATGCCCAACATTCTGATAGCTCTAGGTATAATAAATATACAATTAAAATTAATGAGAGATCATCAGAGAACAAAATATGTTCCAATTCTTTCCTAGGAGAAATAATGATAAGCGATACGATACTCTTGCAATTTTCCCGGTACCACTTACATTGCTAATTTTTAAATCCACGACCTGTTGTAAATTTCAATTATTTTGTATTTTCGTTAAAATTCAGGTGGCGTCAGCATTTCTTAAAAAATATTACAAACTTTTCTCTGAATTTCACAATCCCATTCATTTTTCATTACTCCATCAGTCTCAAATATTCCCCATCATTTTCCCCTAACCCTCGTCCCAAACCCTCTCGGGTTCTCCACATGCTCCTTTCTCACCGGTGGTGGAATATTTTCCTCGAATTTACTTTTTTTTGCCGGTGGGTCATAATTGGCCACAACCACCCACTTATCCTCCTCCGTCTCATACTGGGCAACCCCAATCCCCATGTGAGTTGTGCCTTTCCAAACGATCGAGCAAAACATGCCACTTCTTGGTCTCCCCTTGTTGGACTCAGGATTTCGAAAATCATAAAATGCAATCTTGTCATACCACCTTTGAACTACATCCCTTATTGCACCAAACTTATCAGGCTCGTAGCCACGTTTTCTCCATATTTGTTATCTGAAGCCTCAAATTTATTGTTCCGCGCAAGGGAGTCTGCATGCTGTTGAGCGGCTCGGTGGAGCTAAGGAAATTTGAGTATTTAATTAACCATCAAACTATCTCACAACTCACTGTCACAAATCCCTGTCAATTTCATTGTTTACCTGATGATCTCCCCTCAAGTCTGGAACTCCATGCAGTTTCCTATATTTATTATGCTCTTGTAGAGCGAACTTCCAGACCCCTGTAAAATTCATAAACCTCATGATTAATATTAATTTTATGATGTATTTTTGTAGATAATCTTAGCTGGCACTGGACCATCAATATCTGTATTTCATTCTTGAATCCGGCCAACACGCTCTGAACAAACACTAATTGAACTGAAAGCATTGTCAAAATTAAGACGACCCAAATGCTCAAGTTCTCATTGACCCGGAGCAAGTGTCACTGAAGCTCCTTTACAACCTCTTAATTCATACGCGATGATACACGTTCCTTGCGTTTACACAGAAGAAATTCGGTTATCCCAATTAGCTCCAATAAAGTAGCAACCTGAGCCCATTTTAATGAACAGCCTATCTCCCTCATAAAAAGGGTTAGAAAAAAGTATGACTTCACGACAATCACAGGATGGGAAGCTGAGAAAAATAAAGCTCAAAGTTATCGCTTGAGCAAGAGCACTTGTGTGAATCTTGGCTCTCTTCATTTTAAAACAGCTCGTGGGAATATCCCCAGTTCAAATGAATGCGGAGTGGAAACTAGGGCTGTTTATATGTAGGTTTTGGGAGCATCCTATTTGGGAAGTTTTATAATCCTTTAAGACGTTTTAGATATCACTTTGAAAAAATCCCAATAGCAAATGAATATAGCACGGAATAGGCACTACAAATGACATAAGTTTCAAATAGCTTAAGTCAAGCTTAAAATATGTGCAATGGAAATGCATTACAATAATATCTATATCTATCTATATAATTTTTTTGCTGTGTTTTTCCTTTTATACTGGATTAAAAGTGCACGATGCATGCATATAACTTCTTTCTTATAAATATAAGCATGGTTTTCGTGTTCTACTCTTCTTTTCAACTTCGAAAGTTATGTTGTGGGAATATATATAATTAGCATCATCAATCTGCACGTCTTCATTTTTGTAAGCAGCGAAACCATGAACTCTGTAAGTTGTGGGAGTGATTGTTTACTAGCTTTGTTTGTAAGGAGAGTGAATTAACTCCAATTCTGGTTTCCATATCTTGGAAGCTCTTTGAACTGATCGTGAGCGTGTTGTTTTACAAGTGGTGAACCTGTATAATTTTCTCTCACCATTCAGTGGGACTGTCAAGAAAAGACATGATGGACAAGAACGACAGGGGGATCCCAAAAGTCATTTTTAACCAGTCTCAACTTCCCCCAAACAGTAGAGATGAAGGACGACATTAACACCTCATCTTCAGAAGGTCGACTACCGAGCCCACCTAGCTCCCACATCTTGCGAGATGCCCTGGAGCATTTTGGGGCTACGATCTTGACCATGAAGGGTATGTATATCATCAATCCTGAGCCAGTCACTGGATCCAAAGCAATTGTACTTACTTGATTCAATATTAATGCAAGGTAGTGTTCAGCATCTATCTATGTTTTACTGTTTTTATATTGGCAGGTGCCCTTACTCTAAAGCTTAGAGTTCAAATCTCAATGAATGTTTGTAGCTTCCCTTCCTTGATTATTGCAAGAACGGTTTGATTTATTTGTAAAATATTTGTTTAGATTTAATTAGACATCATTAGGGATCCGACACCACACGTTGTTAGTGGTTATGCTCAGGTCTTTCCTTAGCTGGTACAAATCGTAATTTCTCCAACTAAGCCAACTCACATAAGGCAAATCGAGAATTTTTTGCGACACCTTTTGATATTCAAGCGTGTGATAGAGCAGCCAATTTGCTCATGGCATACCTATCTCAACTGGGAAGGCCGTGAGGTCAGGTCAAACCTGGGAGGTCAGATTTCGAAAATTACTTTTCCTAAATTGGAAACCCACAAAAATCTCAAACTAAATGTGCAGTAATATTAGTCGTATTGAGTAGCATTTGTGTACCAAGTTTCAAAATGATCGACGCTATAATGCCAAAGTAATTACGTAATTACTGATAATCTAATTTTTTTTGAAATCGTCATAAATTTTAAAATTTTGACTTTCCGCGACTTCTGAAACGTGCCGTGAACTAAAGACACCTTACATATTTTAATGCTGAAGAGAAAAGGTGTGGAAAGCTTGTGGCATTTAAGAAAATGACATTTGAAATTTGGTCAAATATAGCGTCAGCAGTGGTGGGTGGTTCATAAAGTTACATCTAAAACTACAATACAAACCGTAATTAAATTAGCAAAAACACATAACGTCAATTTACTGTATTCTGGAGATACAAATAAACGTGTAAATAAACAAATTAACAAATCAGTGTGTTTTGCTAATTTTTAAAAATTTAACCATAATTCATTAAAACAACGAAATTGTCAGATTTTTGCCTTTTTCGTTGTTTTAATGAATTAGGGTTAAATTTTTTGACTTTCTAGAAGTGCACGATTGATAAGCACTACCTCAACTGTATGATAACAACAAAAACAAATTTTAAAATTGGACCATTTTTTAGTAGGACAGAGAGTCGTTTCTGGCATCTAGCCACTGACTGTAGTCAGAAGACTTTGTTTTTTTTATTTGGCTATTATGTTCAGTCTCTTTTCTCACCGTGCGTGCAATGCATGATTCGATTTTTATGCTTTCGAAGTTTCTGTCATTAGAAGTTTCATTTTAGAAGTTTCTGCTTTAGAAGTTATTTTTTTAGAAGTTACTACCTAACACGACGTCAGTTGTATAGGAATAGGCAAGATTGAATGTACAAAATGAAAAAAAAAAATAAAAAAAAATGCGAATCATTTTAATTATTATGTTATTAAACAACATAATGGGGTCGTTGCGCTTATGGTTAGCATTACCAGATAGTAGGACTACCGGGGGTAGCAATATATTTGGAAGGTGCTGAATGTGGATCAATTTCCTTTTCCAGCACTACTTTCACATTTTCATTTTTTCAGGGTCGGAAAGTTACTTTCTTTCGCGTCACCTCTTTCACAAGCTAGTGCGTTGACTAAAATATTTTTGCCAGCATATGTCCACTGATTTTTGACCTAAGGGTGATTCAACCAATAAAATAAAATAGAAAATCGCTCTACTTCATGTACTTTCTTGTGCAACTCCACTTTTATTGTTCATTTATTACCAGCGCAGGTGGCGTTTTAAATTAGTCTGAGCCGTTGGTTGGTGAGTAACTTTTAGACAGAGCAACATTTATATCCACAGTTGAACGAACCGTATATTTTATTTAGTTTTATCTTGCTAATTTTATAATTATTTCTTTATTACTATCAACCGTGAAATGACGTTGAAAGCTTGCTAGTCAAGTTATTCCTCATATAATCCGGGGATACAGTCTGACTCATCTTTCCGAATTCCTTCATCACATTCGCTCTAGAATACATATGGACTAAATAGCATGCGAAGAAACTAAATCAGAACCAAAGAAAAAATGGGATTCATTACCCAATCTACAAGCGTTCGTAGAAACCACCTCAATAAATGGTGGAAAGGCCCACAGTGGAAGGATCCACTAAAATGCAACGTAGAAGTAACCGTTCATTTGCAGAAGTTGTAATGGTTGCAATTGTCAACGTTATTTCTACATGGTCTACATGTAGCCTTCCTTGCAAAAAACCACTACATTTTCAATACGTTGAATTCACGTTGATTTGACGTGACAAAAGTAGACCATGAATTGAAGTGATATCTGTTGGTGGAAACAATGTGGAATTCATGCATACAAACTCCCGCATGATATTTTGATCGAGTTGATACTTACTTACTGTTACACTTTGTCGGTTGGTTTGAATGTACACATTTCAGTATTGCCAATTTGTGGAATTGTGTTGATAAGAAAGTCAGTGTAGTATTCAACTAGTTTTACATTATTGTGAGTCTAAGGATTTTGCAAAGCCAAAAGAGTTAGTTAGTTTGCTGCGTATTGATACTTAAACTGACAAAAAACAGTGCAAGTGAGAGAATGATTTGGTTGATTTTGTTAGGTATTATTTCATCTCCAGGTATTAATAGGATAGTCGTAGAGTGGTCCAGTGAATGATAGAATATTAAAATTAGTGACAAGTGTGTGTTTAATGTGCTAGGTCTTTGAAATACTCAAACTCCAGTTAATTACACATTTCATTCAACTCATTTTCTCTTCCTTAACAATGTTCAGTGCACAACTACAACACACTATTAAAGAAGTATATGTTGATTGTCTAGTTTCCTTGATGTGTTTATTTCTGTTGCTTATTATGATCCTGAAATTCGCCAGCAACAAATAATTATCACTTGATTTATCCAACAATAGCATAAATAGTGGCATTTAAAACAACCGGTAATAGACCACGTGCATGGAAGCATTCTGCATACAAAATTAACGTTAAATCTACGTTGCATCCACCGTTACTACTACTCTTGAGCCACCGTTTATCCCAACTCACGGATGGTGGTTTCTACGTAAAATCTACTTTTGAATACCACGAGTTCGCAACGGCCATCGTCAACAGTGGATCCACTGTATCAATACCACGCAACTTTCAACAATCTTTGTAGATTGGGTAAGTCGTGGAACAATTTTAGAAGAATCACTTATAACAATTGTCACCCAGAAAAACCAAATTGAGCTCTGAAAATTTGCCAAATGCTTTGAGGAGGTCACTTTCACCTCTCGTTGGCTTGTAGGGGATAGACTATTGCCATTTGAGCTTGACACCATTTGGATACAGAGAAATCGTTATCATTTTAGCTGAATATGTTTTCCCACGTATGGGCGTGCGTAAGGTGGCAAACCATGGCATAGCCAAGTAGAAGTGCGTCGAATTTTTTGTAAGTAATGACAGTTACAATTTTTGAAACAATGACCTTAAATTGACCTTGAGAAACGTCCTATATTAGATCAGTCGCGCTTTCATATTAATTTTTGACTTGTTGCTTGAACCTCGTTGATTTTCTCCCATTTTATTTAAGATACAGAAAGACCCTCTGGAAAAAAGTGTGCTTTGCAGTTTACTCCACGACGGTTGTAATATTGCGTGTCATAAAACTAAAAGTGAATGATAACAGATATACTAAAAGTAAATGAGAAATAATCGACTGTATGTATAGTATTTATTTATTAAATTCAAGATTGGTTGGCCGTAGCCGTTACAATCAATAATCATGATACATTGTAATTAGTATAACATTGTCATATTTGCTCCAGATATTTAGCTCTATTAGTTAACATTGTGTTGACATACATAGCAGTATGCTTAAGCTTACTTATACTCATTTGTTTAAAGAAGCTCTCATATTGCATTACAGTTTTTGGTTTATCATAAATCTCTAGGAATTTAGTTCTAGACATTGAATAGTGATTACATTCGAACATAACATGGAAATTATTTTCTACACTTGATTTACACAGATAACATTTACCATCTTCATTGACATCATAGAAGCTTTTAAGGCTTCCTAGCTTGTATGT
The DNA here is from genome assembly GCA_034697805.1 of Orchesella bifasciata. Lineage (NCBI taxonomy): Eukaryota > Metazoa > Arthropoda > Collembola > Entomobryomorpha > Orchesellidae > Orchesella > Orchesella bifasciata. The sequence goes on from JAQGAP010001448.1 coordinate 12,906, forward strand.
CTCTTTGTTGCTAGTGAGTTGACCTGTGTTTGCCCTGAGTTGTACAATTAGACGCACCTCAGACCAATTGCAGTCAAAGTTCATAAACTTTTCTCTTCTAATATGTGTTCTGAGGTTTTTATAGTTTGGCATTGATGTGCTATCTAACATTTTTCTAATATCGAGCTCGATGGATTTAGCTCTAATTCTTTTATAGATCGTATTAATTTCTTGAACCTGTTCGTTATATGTTTTGTATCTTTGGATCGGTCGTTTTAAGTAGGAGAGGAATCCACATTTTGATCCGTTCTCACAAAGTTCACGGTACCAGTTGTGCTTACATTTAGGTTGACCACTTGTTTTTATTAAATTATCGTAGCATTGCCGAATGAGTGAGTCTGGATGCTTGTTTAAGATTCTAAGTCTGAATTTGAGCACATTTTTGAGAAGTACTATTTCAATTAAATTGCTAAACGTTTCCAATCTCAGGAACCATTTAGGCGTTTTGTTAGGAAGAAAGAATAGTTTCCTTAGAAATTTTGTTTGAAAGTCGTTGATTCGATTTATAACAGAAGCCTTGGTGGCCCATACATTTGATCCATAGAAAAGTACTGATCTTACTAGAACATCGAATAGTTTAAGCCTGCTGTCCAAAGTGCGCATTTTGGATCTGTTGAATAGACCAAAAAGATTTTTCAAGGCTACATCTGATTTTAGTAGGAACTCCTCACAAGTTTTGTGATAATTCAGATTTTCGTAGAAGGTCACACCTAGGTATGTGTATTTGCTTACACTTTCCAGTATGCTTTCGTTGTAGAATATTTTAGGTACTATGCGATTCCTTCTCTTCCTTGTGTGAAAGACTACAACTTTGGTCTTGTCTAGATTTACTATCAGATTTTGAGATGTAAAGTATTCGTTCATGATATTAATTTTGTCTTGCAGATCTATTGTGTTTGTAGCTAATATAATTATGTCGTCTGCGTACAGAAGAGCATGAATTTTTGCTTTGCCGATAGGTATATGCTGAATTTTTGAGTTGTGTAGCTTGTCGACCAGTTCTTCAATAAAAATGGTGAATAATTTAGGACTTAAACTTTCACCTTGAAGGACCGATTTCTCAATAGGAAAACTCTCGCTTTTCCCAAACGGCGTTTTAACTATCGAAAATATCTGAGAATACATTTTTATTAGGAATTTGAGAAACTTTGAGCTGATGCCTATGTCTATCAGTCTTTTCCACAGCTTTTTGTGAGGAATACTGTCAAATGCTTTGGAAAGGTCGACGAACACAGCAAATAATTGTTTTTTGGAGTTAGTGAGAGTTGATTGAATTATAGAATTCAAGGTGAATATATGTTGCTCACAACCGAGACCTTTGCGATAAGCTGCCTGGTATTCGGATACGATCGCAGTTTAGCTTCTGAGCAGGAAGGTACTCCTGAGTCGAAGCTCCTTTCCTACACACACTGTGCATAAGCAAGCAACACCTTTGCTACGCACGTATGTCTTGTGAATTTTGTGAGCATGTCAAGTGGAAAACGTGATAGGGAAGCCAGAAAAAACGACTCTTTCACATCCAGTTCTCCCGACATAGAAACCAAAAGAAACAAAACTGACAAAATGGACGATCACGAAGAAGTGTTCGACGACCCTAACTGTATGGAGGCGGTGTTCAGTCGTCAAATTCGAAAAAGTGAAAAGCGTACTGAAAAAATGTTTCAGAGTGAAATCGATAAACTTGAAGTAAGTCTCAATTTAAAGTTCCAAAACGACATTGCTTCAATCGCACAAAAGCAGATCAATTTAGAAGCAGAATTGGCAAAAAAAGACAAAGTAATTGAGCGGCTAGAACACGCCCTCCGAAAAAACAACATTGTCGTTGACAACCTCAAGGAAATCGCCAACGAAAAAGCTCAAGACAGAAACTGCCATTGAGGAAATGAGAAAGTCTCTAAAAATGCACATCGACTACTCCGATGCCTACAGACTGGGGAGAAGAACAGGCACTAAAGACAGACCTCTTCTCATCAAACTACTTCGTTTCAAAGACAAAATCTCTGTGCTTCACGCTGCAAGACTCTGTGAAACGCCAAAGTATCAAATTTCGGAGGATTTAACCTCGGAACAAAGGGTCATCAGGTCTAATCTGGCAGCAGAAAAGAGAAAACAGAAAGAAGCAAATCCTGAGTTGAAGTGCTTGATAAGAGGCAGCAAATTGATTGTTCACGGCGACAAAACTATCAAAATCTACGGTTTCAATCTAGAAACTGGGAATATATCAGAACTCTCAAACCGACAACTACATCACGGATTATGAGGTGGCGGCCTTCCCTTACAATCAAATTCTCAACCTACAAACACCAAAATTCTTCATTGGAACATTGAAGGTTTCCTGAACAAAACGCAGACATTTTTCCAAGATGTGTTAGCTGAGGAACCATCAATTTTCTATCTATGTGAAACCTGGCACAACACAGACATTAAAGGACATTATCTATCAACAAATTACCAACTCATCGACTGCAAGGCGGAGTGGGTCGCAGACAGAGGAAGATACAAGGGAGGATACATTCTGGGCATATCACACGAGTGGACGGACAAGATCAAGATCCTAGGTAGAACTAAAGAGTATATTAAATTAAGACTTGTAAATGTAGATTTGGTACTGGCATATCTATCACCATCCTCTGATATAAACCTTAGTACTCTTTTTATGAACGAGCAGGATGAAAAGCATAAATTAATAATAGGAGATTTAAATGCTAGAGTAGGCAACTTTCAATGCTCCAATCTCAATGACCGTATCAACGAGCATAAAACTCGAAACTCAAAGGACAGCATAGTGAACCAGAGAGGCAAGCATCTCATAAATCTTATGCAGCAACACAGTATGAAAATCATGAACGGCTACTCATTATCAGATAGTGAAGGAGAGCACACTTTTTGTAATAGAAATGGTAGCAGTGTTGTAGATATATGTCTAGCAAGTGAATCAATAGTGGAAAACCTAGATTTCAAAGTTTTAGATTCTCCCGAATCATGCCACTTTCCTATTTTGGTCAAAACTACACAAGAAGAGCAAACTAAACACGCATATAGAGCATGGCGTACTGGCTGGAATGAACAGAAGCAAGAAACTTTTAATGATCATTTAAACAATATTCTTTCTAATCATTCTAATTCTGATATTGCCATCCACGAGTACGTCATTAGTATGCAGGACGCAGCTAAATCTTGTGGTCTCATGCAAAAACGAAGAAATTAGGAAACCTAAACTAGTCTACGGGCCAAGATGGTTTGACAAAGAATGTTCAACTCAAAAGAGAGTAGTTAACTCAAACCTGAAAATATTTAGAAGGTCACCACCCATATTGAAGCCAGTATTGAGATTAAAATATACAGACGAAAAGAAAATATACAACACACTTAAGACAGAAAAGCGAACATCATTCTTCGGGGAAATACAGAACAATCTTATGCGAGTAAGAAACCCAAAGCAATTTTACAATGCTTTATCTGTCTTTAGGCACCGTCTAAGACACACACATACAACAGAACATGTCAAACCGAGTCAATTCAAAGATTATTATGCCAATCTCTTCTACGAGAATAACAAAACTGAAGAGTCATTTCTAAATTATGAAAAACAGGACAGTTTTCTTGACAAGGATTTTTCGTTCAAAGAGCTAAACGCAGCTATTAAAATGTTAGCCAAAAGAAAAGCACCAGGACCAGATGCCATTATAAATGAGCTCTGGAAAGCATTAAATTGTCAGCATCGTTTAATTTTGTTAGACAGTATCAATGAGTTGTATAGAAATGGAAATATAAACCAAGACTTTACGACGATTAGCATTTCACCTATCTATAAAAAAGGAGACAAATCAAAGCCAGAAAACTATAGGCCTATTTCACTTGTGAATACGGGACTTAAGTTAATAACAATATTACTTGGTAACCGCCTAACTAGTGGTGCGAATACAAATAATCGACTAAAAGCAAGTAATCTATATTGATTTGGCATTATTAGGCTAAGATTATTATATGATTTTGTTGGAATGTCAAATATATGCCATCATTTTTATTTATGCTGCTACAAAATGTTGGCAATGATGAAAAAACTGTCTGTCGGTTTAAAAAACTTTTCACATAGTTTTATTATACCGTTTGTTCAAATTGAAGCTTGACGGAAACTGAGCCTTTGTTGCACTGCTCATAAACTCAACATCCAGTCAAATATGTTTTCCTCCTTTTCACAAACGTTAATAAATTTCCTCTTTCGCCAATCAGTCATATGTAGTCCATTTAAAATAGCAATGATTTAAAATTATTTTGGTGACTACCTCAACTTGTTGATTGATGTAAATAGTTTAGTGATACCATCATATTCGTAAAATGTTGCGAACACCGAAGGGTTTATTTTATAAAGTTTACTGTCGCAATATATTTTATGACAATAGGTAAAAAATATGAAGCCAAAAAGGTAAGTCAATGAGCTTCATTAGCTGCCGATTAGTGTTTCCACACAAGCCAAAAAATATATATGAAGTAATCATAATTATAAGACACCAGTTTTTGTCATAGTTATTTACTTCATAAAACAATTTCCAGCTTGAGTAATCGCAATCTAGTAGAGTTTGCAACAAAAAGATTATACTCTCTATCCATTCATTATCAGCACTACTTTACTTAATTTACATTTTGATTTGCTCCGCAGAAAATGAAAGCCACAAGCATACCATTAGGTTTGGTGCTTATTCAATCATAAGAACTCAGGTAAAGTGGATTTTGCGTAATTCCCTGGCTAAGTATTTGATAATTGATGTGTTGCACCATAGGAAACCAAAGGGATAGTGTAACCGTGTCATGAACATAATGGACCACTATCATATCCAAATTGAAATTTTGTCTAACCTCGATGCCGTGTTGTTGCATGACTGATTTTGAGATTTATTTTCAGAATTTAATAAATTTCGTGTTCAAATTCAAAGTGAATGAGACAAGTTACGAAAAACAAGCCTAATCAATGTGATTTGATCTCATCCGTCAAAATTAAACCGGCTTGTAGCGTACCTCTCTGGTGGTTTAATGTTCAATTTAACGGTTATCAAGATTAGCCTTTTGATTGGATGTCGCTAGCAGACAGATGATTACACTTGCACGATCCGCATTCCTTTGTACTTTCTCCTTAGCTAAACAACCATACAACATATAAGTACTCACTCCGCCAGACCAAGATCAACCCATTATTTTTATTTGGGATGATGAGCTAAAAATACCTGATGAGATGTAAGAATAATATGGCCTAGTTGGCACAATAGGCAAATTGGAGACATCCATGATTTTGTCCATTTTGCATTTTTGAAGATGCTTATATAAATATATTTACTCTGTTTGATCTTTTTAATTTCAAATTAGTAGCTGTAGAACGATCGTTTGTCCATTAAAGGGTCTAAAGTTGGGCCTGTATCAAAAGTAAAACAAAAATTTCGTGGATTAAAAAAATGTTTTTTGTTCCTCAGTTTAATGTGCATTTAGGCATACTTAAGTACAAGTATGGTTACCCACATGGCTTCTTTATAGCGCAAATGTTTTAGCAACTACACTACAACCTCAACCCTTCGTGTTTCTGTAATCTACACGCTCAAAAATTTACTTATCGATGAAAAATTAATAATATCGTTTAACTTTACTTTGTTTTATTAATTATAAATGTTACAAATAACATATTTTACTATGTGCAATTGTTAATGACTCATAACGGAAATATACCTCCAAAATGCAAAATATTAATTCATAAAAGTTAATATTCTAACTCATTGTTTTTAAACTTGTTAACTTTCTGCTGCCCTTTTAATATGTTTCACTAATAAAATCTCACTATTGACTATGCCAGACAGACAGCTATTTTGATAATAACGGTATTTTTATTTCTTCACCAAATTATATTATTATTGATCTCGCGGCGAAATTCTCGCCACATGGTCTCTTTAATAGTGAAAAAAACCAGCCTGGCTCGACTGAAAACAAGGGCGAAGATGATTTCATCATCAATGAGACAAAATGACTTCGTTTTTGAACTTCTGATATTATTTATTAGTTCTCTCCGATGATCTTCTACTTCAACATCTTCTCAGCTAGTCAGGCTTGTGGTCGGTGGTCCCAAACAAAGTAGCTAGTATATTTGTAGTCTTGAATTGAAATCAGGAGAGATGAGATTTATGCACAACACGCGAAATATTCTTGCGGCTGAGAGAAGTCTGACAAATGCTGTGAATTTGTTTTATTGACTGGCAGAGAAAAAATTGGATTGAATAGGTTGAATCCATTGCCCGTTGCAGCTGGTGCTGTGTAATAAACACCTTGATACAAATAAAATGAATTGTATTCAAAATATTATTGTGTGATGTGAGCATTTTGATGAAGTAACTTTTCCCGTATAGCTGGCTTTGTGGTGAAGATTAACTAAAAAGCGCAATAATGATATGAATCTCTGTCTGCACGAAAGAAAGCTAATGGTTGATACAGGTTGAAATATGCGTATTACACGAGGAAGAGCAATGAAAAGTGGCTTTGGGATCACGAAGGTGAATTTTAAGCAAGTTGGATTTGTTTGGTAGTCAACCTGTCTCTTTCTTTTATATTAATGTAAGACAAGTGCTAGAAAACTTTCAGTCATCACAATCCCTTGCGAAGTAGTGACGTTAAAAACTTTTCTTAAAAAATGAAACAATTTGTAGACGGTTTTTAGTCAGTGTCTTGTGATATGTTTGTGAGTTTTCGGAAACTGGTGTACACTACAAAGAATATAGTTTTCAACAATGGAACTTAATTGGAATATTCAACAATAGATTGGGAATATTTGGTAAGCAATTAGTTGTTCCAGAGCACTGTTCTGGTTTTAAAAGTTTCTTTTTCTTCAGAGAAATACAACGAGATATGTACTACTAGCAGTAACTGTTACTACGTGCATTCGAAAAAGTTTCGAATAAGTATGTAGTTATACGATGGTGCAAAACACAAAT
>JAQGAP010001449.1:0-19910 GCA_034697805.1 Orchesella bifasciata
ACTTTCACGTCGTTTATTTGGGAGACGTTTCTAACATTTTTATTACCTCTTCCATCACAATTACGTGATCAGCTTGCGGCAAATACTGAAGTTGATGAGTGCAAAGAATCCTTAAATATCCAGTCAAATGGGCTTTCACACACTTTTCAAATATGTGACGACTAACCCGAGAGTCAACTGCCGAAAGGGGATCATCCAATAAATAAATATCTGCTTTTTGATACAATCCTCTCGCTAAATTAACGCGTGCTTTTTGACCTCCTGAAAGAGCAACTCCTCTTTCCCCCACAATTGTTGAATCGCCATGAGGTAGTTGCTTGAAGTCATCCTCCAAAGCACAAACTTTCACCACCTCATTGTATCGAGACTCATCGAATTCATTTCCAAACAAAATGTTTTGTTGCACGTTGCCCCCAAATATCCACGCTTCTTGAGAAGCATAAGCTGCCCTTCCATTGACGGAACAGTGGCCACCAGTGACTGGAAGCTCGCCAAGGAGAGCGTGCAAAAGGGAAGTCTTGCCGCTGTCAACATAAATAAAACAGTTATCCCCCAAAATAAGTATAAATCACAAAGAAATTCTTTAAAAAATACCTGCCAACACTTCCGACAACCATGACTAATTGATCCCCTCGCAATTCTACGGAAAAATTATGTAGCGCAATTTTATCCTTGTTCCATTTAGCTTCCGCATTTTTCATGATTATTGAAGCTTCCACTCCCTTTTCAGTTTGGGTTGTGGGGTTAATTTTAAAGTGAGTATTTGCGCTTTGATCTTGGTCTTCCAGTAACAAAAATGTCTACAAAATAAAATAGTTTCCAGTTGCATGCTCACAAATTTTTTTTTTGCAAGCTGTTAATTTACCTCGATCCGATTCATTGAAACAAAAAGTTCTCCGATTGCCGCTGCGGCCGTTGGAAAGTAGCTTATCATCACTTGTCTCACAGTACTGAAGATTGTTAGGATAAAGAAAACCTTGTCGGCTGTAAGCACATGGTTTGTGAGAATGTACGCAATAAACACGCAGTAAGTAACAAGCCGAGAGGATGAAATATACAATGATAAATAAAATGCTCTATAAAGTGCAAGCATTCTCAGAGACTTCACTTCATATCTATTCAAATCAAGAAATTAACAGTTAATGAAAAAAAGGTTTCTGAATGTTTAAATAAACGTAAATAATCTCACTTTCTGATTTTGTCAACCATTGAGGAAAACGGTTTTTCCCAAGCGTACATCTTTATCACGCGCATAGCAATAATGATTTCATTCATTACACGACCCCTTTCATCAGTCCTTTTTGCGATTTTAAATCGATTCTTTGTGAACTGTTTTCCAATCCAATCTATTACCGTAAAAAATCATTTGCTTTATATTTCTACGAAAGGTGCGTATAGCGAGCTTTTGTTCTGGATTATTACATTCAATAGGAATTAAAAAAACAACAAAGCCCACTCCAGCCATTCCAGAAGGACCTACTTCATCATAAAGGAAATACGCAAATATGGCCAGTTGAATAGGTCCAATAAATAGGTATGATAAGAACAGAAGGTTAGTATCAAAGCGGATAACATCATTTCCCATTATGTTAATGATTTGTCCAACGGTAGTTTTTCCTTGGGCTGCTTTGCTCAGTTCGAGTGACTACACGGATGAAATCGTGCGCAAGTGTTATTTCAAATTTTTTGAAAGGCGAATCATTAAATTTCAATGTCAAGTTCAACTACCTTCCGATACACCATTGAGCAACATGCCACGCGACATTTCATTCCAATATGCTGAAGCGCAAACATGGTCGGGTGCATTAAAAACATGTGAACTGCGTACGATCAAAAGAACCCCAAGATTAACAACGTCGCAAATGCAAATCAGATTGAATTCGCATCCCAAATACATCAAGAAAAACACTAGCACTTACTTAATGTAGTTAAGCAAACACCAGCGGCGTAGGCGTATTGTACCCATCTTTCCGAGTTGTCAGAAAAGGATACTATTAGGTACTTGAGAAACAACGGTTGTGCTACCCTGAGAAATATAATTATAACTTATGCTTTCATCAATTGATTGAATACGTCACACAAGACCCTCCCATCTATATGCCATCATGTAAAATGTTTCGATGAAATATTTTATATTGACGTTTTTTCATGCACTTACCGAATAACACACTCATCAAAAATTAGCCCAATCACGGTAAGAATATAAGTTGATTTAAACACAGAAAGCAGTGCCTTGTATAATCTTGGGCGATAGCCTGGCTCTAGTTTTGCCTTCGCCATTTGTTGATCCCATTCTCTAGATTTAAAGATAACGTTTATTTTTCCATGAGTATTTTCACACAAATTACCATCTTATTTTCTCTCTGTATTTGTGTGAATAGATTCTAGATTAACGTAAATTAACCTCGACAAATCATCCGCAACTCGCTTCGACTCATCCTCTTTGAGCACGTCATACAAATCATTTAGCACAAGATCCTTCTTTGCACCTTTCCGAAAAAGTGGATTGATCCACCAAAACAAAAGGGTTGAAAGGGGATTTGATGTCTCCCGAGGATTAGTAATTGTTGCCTTTTCCTTGAAATCCATTCTTCCTATTTATAATTTTCTTCTTGAGAAATATCTTAATTGAAACCTTCACAATTCACAAATTCCACGAGTCAAACAAATAATTCATATGTACTTTATACATTTATGGAGAATTCCGAGATTCAATGATAAAATGTTTCATTGTAAAAATAAAACTTCAAAAAATTAATTTGAAGTGAGTCGTTATATAAGTGAGCTGCTCCGGCTGTTCCTTCTGTCTGACTCTGATTTAATTTAGTCTCTGCTCGTTATCACAAATTATTGCATTACTTAACTATGATTAATATTTGCATATATGAACTTAGGATTCGGAAGCAAAAGCTGAAAGTGGTTATCATTGATTGATTGATGATCGCAATCGCAGTTTTAATATTTGTACTTGAATTGCCCAATTGACTGATATCAAATATTGATGAGGAATCCCTGCCTGTGAAAACCTGTCACACTAAATCAATTATGTATTTTCACACAACAAATCAATAACAAGTTCTTATCGACTCGTCAATTGAGCCGCATAACCAGAACTCGGGGAATTACACTCATGATGACAAGTTAGTTACACACTGACTGACTGATATGATGTCACTGTTACACGCATGAGTCGCTTACGGTTGTCTTTTGCATTTGGAAGCGTGCTAATTAATGATGGTTTTAAAGAACTTTAAATTTAAATTATTTGAATAGACATGGCACGCATATAAACGTCATAATATGCTTTCTATTCTGTAAAATTTTAATATGCATACTCGATTTTCCAGAAACGATGCATCAATATTTAACACGCGTAGTGAAGTTACAGGTGTTACAATATTTATGAGAACGTGTAACCAATTTAATGATGATGATGGGGTTGTTTGGAAAATTTTAATACACGCATTGGCGTTTTGGGAGGTAACAGCTTGCTTATTTAAGAAATCGATGCTTTTAAATCAGTATTCACATACATACATTATGTTAATTGTCTGAGGTGACCAAGTGTTTTTTGTCATTATGATAAAAAAAATACAATTCCATTAGTCAACACCTAAAGACAAAGGAAAAGCAAGATTACTGTCAAGAATACAAATTCATTTGCATGTCACATTACTTAAGAATTTAAACATAAAAAAGGATACTATACTTGACGCGCATCACGTACGTGTCATCAATCATTACAAGGAGGTTTAACAAATTGATCTATATTTTACATGGGACCTGGCAATCTTCAACGAGTTGCAGATTCAAACATAAAAACGAAGCCAATTTATGGTTCTCGTCAGAAACAGAGTTGGAAGCAGAATTAAAATGATGCATAAGAATTTGAATTGACGTCACATTTAATGCACCACTCACTATTTTTATTGGTGAGATGGAATTCCAATTATAAAATTGCTAGTCCTCAAATAAATTATTTGTACTATAAGATTCCTAATGTTCCTGTAACTAAATATGAATTCAATGTATCGTTTTCGTCATTGTCAAAGGTGAAACAGAGCGTTCCAATCATATATATCGGCTAGATCTGAATTTAGATGACTCATGCTTGACTTCGTCAATGGGTAGTATCGTAAGTACGCCAAAGTGACCAATTTACTTATGACGATTTGGCTTCAAATTTTTTTGAAAATTTTAATGCGTGAATTTATGTTATATCGTATATAACAACTGGTTTATTTTAAAAATCAATGCCTTTCAATAAAACAACTGTAATAAAATAAGTAATTACATACATACATAAGTTAACAGTCTGGGATGACAGTGATTTTCTGTCATTATGACAAGAAACAATTACAATTCCATTCAACACCCAAAGACAAAGAAAGAAAAAGGATTACTGTCAAGCATACAAATTCATTTGCATTTTGCATATCAAATCACTGAAGTGATTATATGTTCAAACATGACTTGACGCACATCACGTACATTTATCATTTACCATTGCATCGAGATTTAATAAAATTGATCTGTATTTTACACGTTGTACTGTACACCTCGAAAAATATATATCTACGGAAGATTACTTAAATTATTGTTCAAATCTGGTCCTAAAAGGGAAGTAAAGTTCAACAAAATTCTCAATTTCTTTCAGAGCTATAGTTTTTCTAAATTTGTTATTGAAACTGTTGATAGCATCTATTGAGTAGAACCATAGGCAATGTTATAAAAATTACAGCTTTGCACAAACAGCCTCATTTCTTATCTTTGGACTAGCATGTCAAAAAATATTACTCCTCAACTCCTCAATAGACGTTCATCCAGTGAATGAGAGGATCCTTAAATTTGACATTATCGTTGAGTCTTGGTTTAATGAGATGCTTTCTGAGTTGAGGAGCAGTGGCTGGAAACCTGATTCCATTGGGATCTTTTGGCTCTGGTTGTTGGTATTTTGTAAACGAAATAGCAGTCGGTTCTGTTATTAATGTTTCCAAAGGTGCGCCGGACATACTGCCATCAGGCATGTCTTCTGTTACAGTGACTGCAGAAGATGAGGGGCTATTCTCGGGGTTGGCAGGAGCTGCGTCTGGATTCTCATTTACTTTATTGGTGTCAGTTTCATTCTTCAAATATGCTGGAACTGATGGAGGAACCCACCAAGGGGAATCGTCTTCTTTTTGGCTGCCCCTCTGGGACAATTGATTTTCCTGGGGTTTAGCATTTTGTGTTATGGAGTCTCTTGAGGTTGTATTTGTACTTTGAACATTTGCATTGACTTTGACTTCATTTTTTAATTCTTCCTCATTCAATTCTGGAAGACTGGCGATGACACCTTGGAAAATGATTGTATTATTTTTAACAAGGTATACGATAAACGGTCTATCCAGAGTGAATCTGATAAGGTGATAGTCACTCAGAGCGCTCAAGGGGACAATCGAAATGGCTGTAACGGCTCCTGCTTTGGTACCTTCCTCGCTAATTTCAAAAATGGTTCGGTGAACTATTTTGCTCAGGTATGGAGCAGGGATGAATCTATTAATGGTTTTGGATGTGGTCGAATTTTCTGCAGAATCAACATCTTTTTCAGTTTGAGGAACTAATGGAGGAAGTAATCTGGTGAGATTAGCTTGAGTTGGGTTGAATAAAGTTGTTAGCCCACTCTCAACCAATGCATCTTCAATATTCACATCAGAATTTACTTGAAATTTTGGTATTGAAAAGTCCACTTCAACTGGACCCGTCATTTTTCGAATATTTTCAATGCCTAGGGTTTCAACGTATTCCATAGTTGATAGGAGGTCATCAGTGGAGTTTGGGAGTATGAAAATGCTTGAAAATTGATGGTCTTCATAAGGGAGTTCCAGAACTGTAAATGGTGCCACTGTGGAATCATCTTCGTCATCATCATTATCATCATCGGCATAATGAGAAAACGGAAACTTGGCGTAGAGCTGGGTTGAGCGTTGGTGCATCATTCGAACGCTTTGAACTCCGTTACTGCCGGTAAAATTTGAGATTTTTGTGAGATCCTCGTCGAACGGAGCTACCCACATTGCCTGAAAGTTTAAAAGAACAATCTTTTTTGTCCATTCTAAATACTTTTGTAAAAAAAATTTAACAGCGATTTTACTAATATACCTTAAATCGAACGCAGTTAATTAAGACGAGGAACGTAGCAGGATCAACTTGTCCCTCATCCATTACTCCCTCGATCATTCCTGCTGTTCTTTCATGGACCCACGAATTAATGCTTTTGACAGCAACTGACACATTTGTAAAGTCAACTTCTTGAACATCCACATTCTCAATGTTTCTTTGAACATTCTGAATATACTCCGTATTGAGAGGGGAGTCAACGCGTGAAAATAATCCGGTTGCTGATGAAAATTCTCTACTGTTTTTGGGAAGTTCTAAGCTAATTTCGTAAGTGTAGTTATATGATGATGAAGAGGTAGACGAATTCGTAACTTTGCCTGGGGCGATTGGCGTCTTTGTAGGTAAAAGTATGTTTTGGAGTTCAGTTTGTGTTTTTCCATTGGCAGCGTATAGCAAGGGGGTAAGAGCGTTGAAGACGCTGACGGGAGACCACATGATTGTTGGGAGTCTGTTTGGAATTTGGGCTGGAGGTCTAGGTTTAGTTGAAATGGAGTTGAGTATGCTTATGGTTGTGTTAGCAGTTGGGGAAGAAGTAGAGTTAACATTCTGGAACTTGTTGGGGCGACCAAAGATTTTCTAAAAGTAAATAAAATAGTTTTTACTGAAGCACTCAATTTATTATGAGTTTAATTTAGAAGAAACATACCGGATTGAGTCTTTGGGCAAATTGGTTGACCACATTTGGTTGCTTTTGCTGAGGTGGTGGTAGACGAGGAACTGCTTTAGTGTCTATATCCGTTCTCTCCATATTGTTAGTGTCGTCACTGGAAGTTGTATTTTTAGTGGAATTTGCTATGACTGGGGCCGTCATTTCAGGAATTTGGTCAGGGATAGGTGGTTTGGATGGCTCGTGCTTGACTTCGTCAATGGGTATCTCATTTGATGTACCACTGGCATTTCCGATAATGAAAGCTGAAAAGCCAACCATAAAATTACAACTGTTTTAATAAATTTAATACCGGAACAGATAAGAAGTAAGCTTGCATGCACTGGTATACCTGTGACAATAAGGAGTTTGTAAACTGTAGAAATTCTTTTCGTCATTGTAAAAATAAAACCCGGTTCCAAACGGATGTATTTTCGAAAATAACAATTAACAATGAACAGAAAATCACAAGTCACAAATTTTGACAAGTTTGCCAGAATGTTGAAAATTCTCAAACAAAATTCACGAACTAAAACTTTCCATGCTCCTCTTAGCTTGTTTGCTTCACTAATTCAATATTACAGGGAAAAACTTGACTCCTCTTGGCTCACCCGTAAAAATATGTAGGATTATTATCCAAAAACCAGCCAGACGTTTACTTCTCGTCTCGGTATGACTAGCTGCTAATGAAATGAAAGATTAGCTGACTAACTAGTCTTAACAAATATAGCCATACATACATATCCTTCTCATACTCTTGAAGCAAGAAGAAAATTAATGGGATGGACACATGCTTTATACCTTTTTTCTTGTAAAGTTACTTTTGACTTTTCCTCATCCTCATCCTTTCTTATATTTTCTTGGCACACTAATGACAATTGCCCTATCGTGACTTCTACTTTGGCTCTGGCTTTTGTACAACCTCAGGACGTGGACTATTATTAATCAGAAGAAATCCTCATCCCATGTTTCATACCTGTCATCGTACTAGGTAGTTATGTACAAAGTATATATGAGCAATAGACACTGTAACAACTGGATTTCCACCACATTTTCGTAGTAACTTTGTCACTGTTCATATTTTGAAGAACAATTTACGCATATTCACTAGTACCTTGACCTTTGTTTTAGTTACTACCATTCATATTCATGTTCACAAAGTTTTATTATGGAAACTTTAAATACTCATTAAGTGCAGGAGCTTCAAACTTCAAGCTAAACACAATCATCGTTGCCATTTTCGTCGTAAGCTGTGTAATCCGGTCGTGATTTGGTCTTACGCAGGTACGCACAAGCACAGATAGACAAGCTAACTTGTTACACTCGTAAATTTCATTTTGACAATAAAAGTATGTCTCACTTACATGTTACATGATGCCAAGGCACAGACGTCATGAAGGTGGGGTAGAATAAAGCGGATTACCGTTTGCTGGATTAGGTACATGCTATCGTCGCAACAAAGGAAAAAACCATACGTAAGACAGTGACCACGACCACTGTGGCTAAATATTTTTTTTTTTTTTGGAAAATCCATCCAGCCTTTCAACAAGATTGTAAAATTCATGTACACATGTCCTTTCATTCATTATTAATAGTATGTGTGCATAGAATAGTAAGCATTTCAAAAGAAATGGAATAGCATCATAAAATAAAACACAACCAAACATGACTTCACTTGACTGCCAACCCAGTCCTGGAACCGGTACCTAGTAATTTGACTAATTACTCAATTATATGCGTTAAGGAATTTGTGTACAGATGTAGATGATTCATGCATCAAACAGGATGTGATGAACTAGTGAAAAAAATTAACTTGATAGGTATTTATTCTCTATAACTAGTTGCCATTAAACAGTAATCAAACACGCAGTGTCTTCAGCAACTGCATAACCCTAGTCTGAATTCAACTGCATTGAAGTGAAAGAAAAGACGAACCGACCCGATACCATTATAGCTGCTGAAAGCAAATACCACCATACTGGCATACTTTACATTTACATACGTCTGATTGAATGTCTTTCCCTGTTAATGATCTTCATCTGCCTCGGGTGCTTTTCTTAAATGTGATTTATTGTGAGGATCCATCTCATTCCTTTTTGACCGAGTTTTCTACAAGGGAAATACGCTCTTCAGAATTTATTTTTAGCTATTCCATTATAAAGCCGGCAGGTACATCATTAACCCTTATGATTAAATAGATGCGATGTAGGTCAATGTTACCAAAGTTTATGGGACATAAAATCAAACGACACACTTGTTTGCATTAAAACGATGCGAAATATGAATTATGAAATTTATGGCATGTAAAAGAGCTGCATCATGCATGCGTTTATTGCGTACAACACCCGTATAGGGTTTGAAAAGCTTATTCGGTCAATTTCTAATTTTAAAACTTTTGCACATGCTCATTTACAAATAGGGAGGAGAAGAGGCTGTGCTAAAAATATTGGTCGTGTGCTAAAATCGTAAATCATAACTTATCGGAGTGTAGTAATTTGCGTAATTTATCGTTTTGAACGAATTGTAGAAAAATGTCAATGTCAAATATTAAAGGCTATCTAGTTAAATTAATCAGTGTAGTTTGTAATACGCTGCTGTTTCTGTGTTTCGTAAATATTTTTATACCTAGTGTTTCAAGCGAAAGAAGTGTCATGTTCGCAAAACCCACTTCATTTTCTAATTACTACGCTAAGTTGAATAAAAACTCACAATCCGATCGGTATTTCGGATACGGACAGTTTGCTCAGACCCCGACTCCCGTTTCCGTTCCGGAAAACGTCCTAGATGAGTACTTTCATGCACCGCAACTGCAGGTTTGTTTGATCTCAGTCGAAACCAAAGTACTTCTATATATGCTTCTAAATTATTAACGAAATATTTTTTAATCCAGATTTTTAAGTATAAGAAGCCAACACTAAAAAATGCAAGGAAGGAAACGACAGAAATGGAAAGCGAACAAAGTATAGGATGGGGATGGCCAGCAAAAACTAAGGAAAAGGAAGTTGACACGACCTTGGATGAATTAACGGGAGTGATGGGGCCTGCATTTTTTCTAATACCATTCGTAGTGAAACTTATCCCGTTCGCAATTCCTGCAATCCCATTGTCTCACATTCTGAATAATTATGCACCAGCCAGTATTGAAGAGCTGATGACTCGGTTGCAGGAGATTGCTACTCAAATCACCGAATTTTTTCAACAGGCGAGTGAAGCAGCTCAAGCAGCTGCTGGAGGTGAAGGTGGAGGACATACCTGATTAAGTTACAAACTTGGCCTAGAGTCGTACAAAGAATTAAATATATATGATACTGTAACTTGTGATTGTGCAATGATAAAATAATATTCGCCTTCGGAGCCAATTTCATAGGTTTTTTTAGGCAGTCATTTTCAATTTATTACAATTTATTCTTATTCCGATCTATATCAAATTAAAGCTTCACACATTATCATGCAGTATCTCGTAAGAAAACTATATAATTACAATATTCAAATTATTATCACATTTATCACAATGCACAAGTCAAACGCATATTTGTCTATAGCTACTTTTAAAAGGAAAACCTTCATAATTTAGTACATCTTTCAAGAAAAGACATTCTGGACTGGAAAGAAAATACACATACAAGTTATCGCATCACACACATCTAACAATAATTGGATTACAGATCTGGTTCAATGAAATATTTTTAAGGGAAATGAGACACATGCTTATGGCGTGAAAGTGACGGGAACAGGTACAGGGCTACGGACTAAACGGTTGTAAATATCTCTGGGAAGAGGTTCAATCTTGACGTGTTGCATTTTCTCCACTTGCTTTAGGGCCGTCATCTCTTCCTCTGACCGAAGAATGGTTACCACCATTCCCTGTAATTAAAACATGAGTCATTAACTTGATGTGGTGCGGTACAAAATGACTTTCATTCATAGTTGTTTTAGCGTATCAGTATCATACAAACCTCTCTAACTTGCCGTGACGAAGCCCTATGCATATAAGCCAGCGGGGTCTCCACCATATCGAAATTGACAACAATGTCAACATATTCTGATTCCATTACATGACCGAACCCAGACATGACCATGATGTTGGAACCCCCTGTCATCCTTCGAAAGTGGGAGTACTTCAAACACCGTAATTGTCGTGGCATTAGGGCGTGCATGTAGTCCGCGTCGTGTCCATACTGGTTCAACACTTGTGATAAGACTTCGGACCGGGTCGAGTTGTTGGTGAAGACAACCACCTGAAACAAACAGGTAGGAAGTAGGGATAAGTAAGGGGCAATACGTACACTTTTAAACCAATCTTAGATCAATAATTAATTATTACTATTACCTGTCGATATTCCAAAACATTCAACAAGTTTATCAGCATTTTAGTCTCCTCAGGTCGACTGGTCCCAATCGCACAATGCTTCAATCCTGCCACCGTCAAGTTTTCTAAATCCTCCAGGCATTTGCACTGACTGTAACTTATCTCTATAGCTTGAGCCATTTTCTCTGGAGACACTTTTGATAACTATAAAACGTCACTTTCTGATACTCTTGATCAAAATGTTCTGAAAAATATTCGCAAAAGTCTGCGTGTGTTTCGAGTGAGTCAGAAAAACTATTGGATTCACTGGTTCCTGATTGTTTGCCGATTTTTTCAGAGAAAATTTCTTCCGTTTGTATTGTATACCTTCGCATTGAGCTGAACTGAACATACTTTTTACAGTGAAATATTTTCTGAACAAAAAATGTCAGTTTTACAAACTTAACTTAACCGTTTCTTGCACATTCATATTAGGTCATTGAACTAGGTTCACTGAAAGCTTAGATCATGAAGGTTAAGTCGTAAGTTCATCCTCAATCTACAAATTTCAAACCTATGCATTCTCTCTTTCTAACTGTCTTATAATACCAAGGCCATTTCCACTGGATTCGAATACTGATGTTTCACTTGTGAAATGACAAAAACCTCCTGTCACCTGTACATATTTTTACCTGGAATCAATTAGGGTGGCTGGATAAATGAGAATGCTGGAATACTGGAAAACTGCCAAATGCGCCAGCACCAACGTGCATATTTTGCAATGAAAATTCAGATTCATTTATTACCATAAAGACTTTTCCTTGCAGCTGCTTCCTTAATTAGAATATTTTAAAGCGCAATAATAATATGCATAATATTTCAATCGAATACTACGCATTTGTCATATATTTTCCCATTGTCCGAATTTGCATTCGAGTCTGCAATTCTTCGATAAAGCGTTCGTGCAATTGCAAATTTCCATTTTCTCTTCTTTTAGGTTTCGTTTATCATCGTACCGTACTTTGCATGGAGTTTGCAAATAATCAAAATGCATGTCAAAAAGAGAAGAGAATGCTTCTTTTCCGATCCGATCTGAAAACGGCATTTGATTGGATACGCTGAACATTTTTTGCAGAAGACAAAAGCAGAAGCGATAGCGATATACCGAGCAAAGCATGTGATGCTGATGAACTGTCGGCATGTTCCACAATAGGTTCAACAAGCATCAGCTGTTGTGCGCATGTTTTGCAGCAAAATGCATCCTTTCCGACAGTGGAGATAATCATTATAATTGGAAATTAGAAGACAACCTGGACGGTTTATAGAGTATCGGTAAGACCACTGATAAATAATTTAAATACGCATGTTTAATAGTGTTGTCTAAGAACGTTGAAGTTGATTGTGCTTCGCTTGCGTCTTGAGTTCTGTGAGTAAAATATGAGAAGCAAAAAGCTTTGAAAGTTGTTTAGTCAGTGAAATTTTTAAAAGTGATAAATGATCTAATCCTTATCGATTGAGTTAATGATTGGCTATTTAAAACATGTATTCTTTTCTTTCTGGGTGGTGGGATGGGATAAAAGATAATGTTTTCAATGATTCTTTTCGTTTTGGTTGGTTTGCTTCGTTCATTGATGATTGTGGCATTTAAATGATGCTTTTAATGTTGCAATTTATTCGAATTGTAATTTTTCATGTGCGAAAACGTATACTACGTTGTAGCTTCATACATCATCCATCAAACAAGTCATTCCGTAGACCTCCTCATTCATCAATATTATTATTACCTCCCATCAGTGAATAACGGCACGGTTATGAAAATTTAATGTATGTATAACTGATGCCTGAAGGCTTGTACTTCAAAGGTGTAGCGTAGTAATAGGTAGGGCATACGAATACGAAGATGAAAATCATCACTGCTGTTTTAAAATTACAGGTGTGCAGTAGTTGTGCATACACCATACACAAAGAATCAAATCATGTAATCATGATGGAGGAGCTATAAACAAAGTATAGATGATAAGTACCTCCTTAAGTATTTGCGAAGTATGTATACAGAATTAGCAATTTTAAACGAAACTGAAAGTTTTTTTTGCACGTTCAGCACCTTCCCATGCTCATAAGTCGTCATATATGCATGTATGTATAGGGCTTGCAGTTTGCAGTACCGCAAAGTTAGGGCAACGGCCACAGGGAAAGTAGGTCAGTTCAGTCAACCTTGCGGCTTGTTATGTTATGTAGTATGTTATATGTACTTAAGAATGTGTAGAAGTTTTTAGCACATTACTTTACTGATCGTGAGAATGGCCATATTATAGTGCAGCGCATAAAACACCATTACAGAGAGTGAATGCAATGTGGAGTTGGAGGCTTGAAGGTATTGATGTAACTTTTGCACACAATAGGGTAGGGCTATATTGATAAATATCAATATAGAAGAATTCTTCGTGACGAGACGAACGGCAATGACACATTCTTCAGGCAAATTTTTATAGTGCTTTTGTTGTCATCTCGATTCAATTTCAGTCTCAGGTGTGTTGCATAACGGGCTTGACTAGCTTTGCTTCCTCCGGTAATAAATAAATTAGTTTTGAAATTATTCTTAGGTTCCACTTTGGCTGGAATTTGGAGTTGATAGTTGCTGTTAAACTGTGGGAGCGAGAAGGCTTTCAAAATGACTTTCTGCTCGAGGGACAGCAAGGAAATATACAAAGATCACTTCGTTCCAGGTAACGTAAAACTATTCGAAATTGAAAACTTGCAATTATACATCTAAAAGCAAATCATGGTGAGATAAGATTATTGATTGAATTAATTCGTTCTTTGTAGGAACTTATTGCTGTTCGCAATGTGGGTACGAGCTATTCAGTTCTCGGCAAAAGTTTGAGCATAACACGCCATGGCCTGCTTTCTCTGAAACGATTCACAAAGACTCAGTTACCAAGCACAAGGAGTTTGGTTGTTTTAACGCGTTCAAGGTACGAACAGAGTTGAAAATCAAACATGAAGATCTTGCCCTATTGCTATTTAATTTAACAATTTATGACCTAAAGTTTTACGTGTTGTATTCGTTTGTTGCAGGTAAAGTGTGGAAAATGCGGCAATCCGTTAGGACACGAGTTTCTGAAAGATGGCCCGGAAGGGAAATCGAGATTCTGAATATTCTCTCACGCTTTGACCTTCAAGAAGAACGAAGAAGCTAATGCCACCACCAATGGCACCAACGCCAAAGTTACTTCTTCCAAAAGCAAAGCGTAGATTGTTTAGACTCAACGTTGTGTAATGATCAACGCACTTCCTTTTACCTGATCCCAAAGAACTTTTGCACAACAGTTTAATTTTTATGATATTATATTACATCCGCTGTCTTCGTTTATATCCCGTAATTTCCGCACATAATCGTAACCTACAACGAATAGAAGACTAACTCATTATTGTGAGAAAATCCTGAATTAGTCAGTATTTTACCTATTACCTGTGCATGAAAACAGTATAATTCTTCCATTTTCTGTGCTTTTACTAAATATTGTCCATTTGTTAACTTATCGTTAGATTTATAAATGACAGCATGAGATAGTAGCAATAATGCTGCCTGTATGAAGTCTTCAGGTGAATCCATGAATGATTGGAACCTGTTGGCGGATGAATTTAGGTTGGTGTTGTTGTATAGCTGTTTTCTGTCATATACACATACTTTCAACATAAGGCCTTTGTTGTACAGTCAATTCTTAATGGTATTGAATCGATATTGAAGAAGAACGTAATTGTGATGATTTATGAACGAAGCAATAAAATCGCATTGAAATTAATAGTAATGTGTGTAAGAACGGAGAATAACTTTAAAGATATTATAACTCTGTTGTCCACATATTATGTACTATGCAGGCCTTAGTCAACATTCGAGACCAAATCATTTTTCATTGATTCCATATTGTATTAGAATTGCGTAAATGTGTTGTTCCATGTCCAATGACAAACTGAAAGTCTAGCAGTTAACATAAAATATTTTCCATGGTTCAGTTTCAAGATATGGCTGCGCTGTGTGGTGTGTCATGACACGATACGAGTTATTATCGTACTACGTTGACGTTAGGTAGCAAGATACTTCCGGTGGTGACATGCAACACAATATTAAATTGAGTCGAGTATGCTCTTGCTGATATTAGGAAACCCGAACAATAGATATAGATGGAACTGGTAGTTTAGTTTGGATGTGTATTGATTGGAAAATTGAATCAAATTTCGATTATATTCATGGGACATTCAATAATACATCACGTACTTATAATTCCGCTATCCGTTACAGAACACGATTCTACTCTCCAAAAGCTACATATATTAAACTGTATGCCGGTCTGTAGGATCAAAGATCAACTCAAACCTAGCACAACGGATAGTGGGTGTTAAGTTACAGATTAATACACAAATGAATACCAATTTTTATAAGAGTAGCAACATAATACGATGCATTGCATTATAAAACATATACAGCTAATGCGTCTAACTGAACAATCCCTTTGGAAGAAGCTATTTGTAGTAGGTCGTCCAAAAAACATGTACACAATACACAGGCTGTGGATCTGTTATTTTGGTTCCGGTTACACCACAAATGTTATCAATCAACCAAAAAGTCAAGGATTCGTGTGGTCTCACTTTAGTCATGAAATATAGATAATATTTTCTTGGTGGGGTAAAAAAGTGTCTATTCTCATTATAGTTAGCAAAGGAGCAATAATGAAACATCAGTTTAATCAAAATGTAGTCGTATCCAATTTCTTCCATATATGTATATGTTCATAAATACAATTACATTGCATGCATATCAATTTTCTAGTTCGTAAAGCAATACCATGTCCGGTGTCCGGTGCTGGTGAATGTCGCATGCAATAGAGAATGCAATGAATTAAGTTGACTATGTACAATATGGTTAATGTAATGTAGATGAAGCTAGTCGACTCGCAATTGAGACCATTGTGTTCGAGATTGTAAGTGTGAGCATTATGTAGATAATACATGGATACATATTTTTTGCGAACTACGTACTTTTCATTGAATTATGCAAAGCAACTGAGCAACTGTGACTCTCATTTTTACATCTACATACATATTTCATTGTTGCTGCAGCCTAGGGTTAGTGGGTTCTATTTGATGACGCTGGACATCAAAATATTTACGAGGTATGTTAAGCCTGGGGGGCGTTTTTTATGTTAGTAGCAGTTTCGGCTTGGTTTCCTCTCCGACAAAATCAAGTTGGAGGCTGACCTTGAGAGCCAGAAAAAGCAAGGCAAAAAGTTTTCCTTGTAAACTTTACGATATTATTGATCCCCCTTCTATGGAAATTGCATGCCTACGCTGATGCTAGTTTCGTTCAATCTTAGCATAGGTAATGCTAGTAATTTTGTTTATAAGCACATTGTACACAATACATACAAATAATATGTTAAATTTTATCATTTACCAGACGACCAGACATAGACTCATTTGCCTATTAGCGGTGTTTCATGAGATTATTAGAAATAGAAACACGCACAGTGAGTCAGTTTACCATGAAATGGTATATAACTAATATGAATACCAGAGGCACTGGTTTGCTAATTACGCAGAATCGCCTGTCTACTTTGCTTTAGCTGGGGTAGTAATGGATTGTATTTTATCATATTATTCCATTAGGGTCATACAAACAAATGTGCATATATTTATTACACTGTTACTAGCTACCTCAAAACTCTCAATCTCAACCAAATTCCATGCTCCATATACATGGCTTTCGTCAAAATAAACGAGAATGAGAAGCCAGCCGAGAACTCTGAATTGAAACGAAGCGTTGTTTTACCAAATAACAAAGAGATGTTCCGTATGCTATACCCCTTCCATTATTATATGAAACCAAACCAAGAATGAAGCAAGAGCGGAGATCAGACATCAATTTCAACACAACCTAGTCTCAGTCAGCCTTCGTCTCTTTGACAAAGCGTATACATAGTTTTATTTGAGCTCTAAGTTGCTGGAGGAAAATCGATAGTTGAAATCACATCCGTAACATTCAACAGTTTCCGTACGGAAGCATTCAACGAGTTGCGTTTGTTTCTGTTTGTGGTTCGTACTTGTGATCTGATTTTTATAAACTCATAATCGATGATAGATAAGTATTCAACCAAGCCTGCAAGAAAAATATTTTGATTCGTTTTTTATCAAATTGATTTTGATTGCAGACTTCTGACTGGATTAAGATGGCTACAATGGAGCAGAGAGAGCAGGTGGAGTCTTGGGAGAAGATGATGGCCTGTTGCCTCCCCTGTGGCTTGGTTTGGTTCAAGGAAGGAACGGGATCTTCATGTTTCGTAAATGTACTTCTCGGATGTGTTTTTGGAACATGTTGCGTAAACGTATGTCATGCATGTACGTATGTGGGAAAACCAGCCAAGGAGGAGAGCCCTTGTGCAGTTATTGCTACTCACGGAGAAGTACCAAGGGTCCAGGTCATTACACATCAGCCAAAGTTGTAATTTTGACCTGAGATTTCCTATACATTTGTTTGAAACTTTATCATTATCATATATACTTCCGTTTTCGACCGGGTGACATTATTCATTTGTTAAGAACAACTATACTCAACTTTTGATTCAGTAAAATTGTTGTTTTTTGTAAAAAAAAAAAAAAACTGTAAACTACAAGAGTGTTTCTCCAGAAGAAGTGTAATGTGATCATTCAGGTGATACGCCCCTGAATGCATCCATAAATGCGTTTCAGGTGCCTCTACATGCGCTTTTGGTAACCAAAGATGACTTTCAATTTCAATGTACCTACTTGCACCAATGCACGCATTTACTGATATTATTTAGATTTAAATGTACATGAACCGAAATGGGGACGCACCTACTGTATAGAAATTTTATTTTTACCATTCCCAATTTCATAAAGGCTTCCAGATTAGCTTCGATTTCCAGATATATAGCACATGTCGGCCCAGATAAAGATCAATATGAATAAGATTGAATTCAATATTATTTCTTCGGAGCATTGTGCTTACTACCTAACTTTGACTCCTAAAAAGGCTACTCATAAAAGGATTTGACTTGTAATAGAATGGAATATGTTACAACCGCATAAAAGTCCAAACACATACTCTAGAATTTTAGCAAACTACACAGAATAACAGAACATTGCAAATAGGTTGTTAGTTGTTATCCATCCTGAGAAGCATAAAAACTGTCTCTTGGAGAGTTTACTAGATACTTGGTTAGTTGCAGCTCGACGTGGGTTTAGTCGAATGGCGATTTCTAATCGTAACTCTTGAATATCCCCAAACCTTAGTATTCTAGCGCATCTCAAGGTTATAATAGCTATGCCTATACTTTACTGCATGTATGTTTGTCATGTCAGGTATATACTTCCGTCGAAAATTGCAATCTGTGCAAAGCAGTTTACTTGCTTACATGTTACATCGCAACTTATGTTGAATCAGTTTCAAAATGGACCATGAAAGTTCTCTATTTTCAAACAAACCGTGAACATGAATGTTTGACGTGTGTATATAAGTGGCTGACGCATGACGTAAGTGGCAAGGCATCTTGAAACTGTTTTTCCATAACCTTCTTCTATGAAATGTTTGTCATGCGTCGATTATAATGCGTCAGAATGTATAATATTTGCTACATAATATTACAACTGCATACATATTTCACATCTTGGAAACAAACTACATCCGCTGAACTGAGATAAATGATGAAAAATATGCCATTATAATCAAACTGATTCAATACTCCTTGTATTAGCCTGGACTTGTATGATTTAACATTTCATAAGCAATTGTAGCAGTTTGTAGTTTTTGCATCAGGTTTAAGACCAACCAATGCATACTTAATTTCTTCTTTTCGGTCTTTGCTGTGTCCACGTCAGCCCACTAAAGATGAGAGCCCTTGCAAAATAAATAATTTTTGTTCGCTTAGCTCCGTTGAATTTTTTATTTATGCATTCATTAATTTGTTGGCTAGACAGATATAAATGAGTTTTCGAATTTAGTATATGAACTCAATTGATCGTACGTTGTAAGATTCATACTCAACAATAATTATTAGAAGTGGTGCTTATTGGCTCATTAAACCAAAGGACAAACTTTAGATGATAGTTTAATGATATGAAATTAATTTATCGCACGGATGACAGATGTTATTGTGAGAATACCGGCATGCACGCAACAAATTAGTTGATCTGTGAATTTTCATGAAGTAATACTAGTTGATAAGTTTTTGTAGCACTTCAATAAGAATGCAGACATCTTTATCACACCCATTTCCAAAACCTCGAACCACAAGTGCATCCGGCTTTTAATTGGAAATCAGTAAACTTTTGATACAGACAAAATCATTTTACACGGATGACAGAATAAATTAAATGCATAGCTGTTAGGTTCATTTAAGATTGAATATTATTTATTAATCGAAGCTGGAAGATGTGGAGAATTCCGTCATGTACGCTGCACTATACAATTAGATAATCTGCAAAGTTCCATGAAGTACAATTAACAACTGACAATATACGATACGCATTAGATATGTTGTAAACTTATATCTTGTTGGTTTGAAAGCTGATTATCGGAACATACTTTCCGAAATACACGACTAGAGTTCATCTTTACCAGGAATCACACCCGTTTTCAAAACCTCATCAATTTGATCCCACAAGTGCATGCGGTCTCGTAATGGCTCATTTGTTATGACTTGGGGATAGTTCTTTAAATACATCCAGTTTATGGATTTGGTTCGAATCTCTGCCGTATTAATTGGTAGCCATTTACGTCCATTTATGTGGAAGTCAGGA
>JAQGAP010001450.1:0-19900 GCA_034697805.1 Orchesella bifasciata
AGGCATGCTCCAGAAATTCTTGATTCGTTCTGGACACATTTCTGCGGTTTGTCTTCTCCATAAATTGGGAAAAGGTTTTTAGCCTTACAGACAAATATAGTCGAGCAGTTTTATAGGGTACTGGAGAATCAAAAATCCAGCTTGAATCCCATTAAATGATTATACATACCTAATGTTACATGATTACTACATACGATTACATTTTGCAGCCCATTCCATTCTCTTTTGTATCATTTTGCGTTTGCAGTATCATTACTAACAATCATTATAATTAAGGGGAGAGCTTTGGTTTGGTTTTATAGCGCTCGGCTTTTATGTTAGCGTTCCAGGCCAGGAAATGGGATCGTAAAGGCAGGGAATCCATTTTCTCATCGTGTGATGATGGTGGTATTAAACGAAATCTCCAGAATAAAGGCTTTGTGAGATCTGACAATTATATTAGTGCATGCTCATGTAAATGGATAGCAAAGCATTTTAAACCGTTTCAAAAACGGAACATGTTTTTCAAGCTTTTTATATCGCATTTGGACCTTCTTCTCTCCCACCAAGTTTGAGAGAATTCACATTTTTAGAGAAAGAACTAATCGCAATCAAAAAGTCTTTAGAGTTTTCTGAGACGATGGGGTAAGATGTTAGAACGAGGCTCAAAAACATGCATGTGAACTGTGAAGAGTGACGACTACAAGACTCCTTTGTAGTTGTAATACAATTTTGCCCGTTTTGCTTTCGTGATATCCCCATAATTTACATACTTATTGGAGCTAAAAGCTAGAGATAAGGGCTTCCTACTCAAAAAATCAGATCGTTAAAAGCCATTTCAATGTGAAAGCCAACATTACAAGATATCTACAGAGCTATTCAAGACATAGCCAGCACTAGAATAAGATGAAATTATCTGTTCATGCCTTCCTAAGTAGTGGTAGGAGTAGCATA
The DNA here is from genome assembly GCA_034697805.1 of Orchesella bifasciata. Classification (NCBI taxonomy): domain Eukaryota; kingdom Metazoa; phylum Arthropoda; class Collembola; order Entomobryomorpha; family Orchesellidae; genus Orchesella; species Orchesella bifasciata. The sequence continues at coordinate 934 of JAQGAP010001450.1, forward strand.
CATTATCGAATCCTGTTAGGCATCATTTTTTTTTGTAAAAAAGACATGGAAAACCATCCTTTGTTGTAGTTTTTACATGATACATCCATAATAACAGAAGCTATAAATATATCCATCCAGAGTTGCTACTTGCTACTCGTAACAGTTGAAGCATATGCGTTGTACGTTTGAACATAATATAGTTTACATATTTTTTGTAAGGTTTCTGTAAGGGCGAGTGACTCGTTTTTCCTTATTGTCGAACAAAGATGAGAAAATCATGTTAGTAACTCGTTCTCCTGGAATAAGTAGGCACATAATGTGAGCATAACGTCGTGATGATAACCTAATGAAGTTAAAAGTAGAAAAGGGCAGAGGCAAAGCAAACTCAGCGCATTTTTATGTAATCTACTCGTGGCATTTTTACACACTCTGAATTTGCATATGAAAGCGGATAGTGTGTAGTAAGCTTTTCTACGAAAAAAATGAAGTATGTAATAAAATTGAATGAGATATTAGAAGTTTTTTTTTACCAAAAAAGAAAGGAATGCGATACATTACACAAGCACAGTTTAAGGAGTTTATTCCGCTGAGGTAGTAGAATAAGTGGCTCAGAAACTAAAAAATTAATTAATTTAATGTAGTAATGACACGGTGTAGAAAGCGAGGTTTTCATTTGTGGAGATTCATTCATACAGCGGTTTGCCGGATGCGTTCATGAAAAATGTGTGCAATGAATAAAACAATAAAACGTAGACACGAAAGTCCCAACGGAGTATTTTAATCCAAAGTGCTCCTATTCATGCACGGTAAAACGGGCTAACTAAAAACTTGATAAACTTTGAGAGATGAAATCTTGTAATGCAAAGGTGTACGAGAGACAAAGACTGCGTGCAGAGTGCAGAGAGCTAACTGATGTATACAGTGGTGCTAATATATTCCTCCAATGGGGAGAAACGGCAATTTGTTTGACTTGAAGCAACAATTTTTTGTTTCCGTTCACACTGCTTATACCTAGTTATTGGCAGGATGTTCCTTCAGATTTGCGTTGAGATAAGGAAATTCAATTACCACTCACAAATCCTTACTGCTTTCTCATTATTTTGTACAATGACAATTTTTGCATATTAATTATTGGACTCCGACCAGCAAATGGATATATTACTGCCATTTTTATTGTACCTCCCGGTGGCATTATTATTAGATAAAAGTAAGTTACTGTTACGAGTCATCACTCATTTTTTTGTATGCTCAAACCTGCTTCGTTGTTCAATAGAAAATTGCTACCTGTAAATACATTACATACTTTCAGATTTTTTACTTTCCACATGGAAATTTAGAAATCGAATGCATTACATAAGACAAAAAACCTTATATAACTTCTTCTTCGACAAGAACGACTTTAGAATTTCTTCTCGAATAAAATGTAATGCAGAAATATGGACTGCATTCCGGTTTGTTACGCAACAATGTAAAACAAGCATTTTGGAGCCACGCTAAAGTCACCTTGAAGCAACTTATCTATAATCCCCTCTACTCGTAATTTTATCAATACCAACAGTCCGGTTATTCATGGTCATAATGTGACCATCGTTAAAACATTTCTTGGCCCGTGATCAGATTTTTTTTTGGAAATTCGTAACAGATTAATAAGAGCATCATCAATGCCATGTGTCTCATAACATCTATGAATTGAATTGCGTACATGGAAAATGTGTTTTCAATTAACCTTAGCTTCCAATTTCTAGGCTTGCGGTACACCAACCGATGTAAGATTATACAATTCTTGAGGTGAATAGGTTGTTGGTGTGACTGCGGTTGAAATTTTTTCACATAACTTTATTTACACAAAGAAATACCAGCCAGAAAGGAAAAAAATCGCCAGGAAAGGGATTACGTATCTTATCATACAACACCCGATCCATGGTTATATGAGTTTTACCTGGCTTGAGAGAAGTATGAAAGACAAACCAAGCCAAGTACTCCGTTGTCAGTTTATTCAAGGAAATGTCTATAGTCTACATTAGTTTTAATTGAAACTGACAACAATCAACAACCAGCGTTATTAAAAGTATTGTAACCTAAGTATAGTATATAGTTTCATTTCATGTATAGTAAGTGTGTGATGAAATGGAACAATGTAATAAAGTCGTATACAGCAGCACCATGCATTTTTGCAATCTGCATACATTATTGAGAGAAAACCACAACAGTTGTTTGCAAACAGGAGAGGGAAAAGCAAGTCCATAATACGTCTTGGCAGTAATCACTCATCCATAACTGCACACTTAACACTCATCAAAAGTTATGCAGCCTATAAAACCTATTAAAAGTTTATTCTGGAGATACCTCTTCATATTAAATCTACATCAGGTAGATAGGGACAACTTAATTTAATGGGAGAAGTGAATTGCGAATCCAGACTAAAAAGAGTGCTGATAATTTGACGAGCAGTTGGAGACGCCTTGAGGCTGTCCAGCTCCAGAAAAATTGCAATCAAAAAACAAACGTGATTTGCAAAGACTATCCTTTTGTAGCTTGTTGTCCCAAGTGCATTAATAATTATTATATATCATTCTTGTGCTCTCGTAAATACCTTTTTAAATCGCCATAATTTTTTCCGAAAGAAAAAGAAAATTACATATCATTTTTGTACATTACAACTACAACAAACAAAAACCATTATTTCTTCTAGTTTCATATAAGCGTGTTTATGAACGCAGTTTCCATTACATCTTTCATTTGTATACATTGAGACTTGTGCTAGTCATATTAGCGTCATCATAACACAGTGAACAAAGGAGGATTCTCCTTCGTCTTGTCATCGCTTCAACCAGTACGTGCTTACGTGAACTTGCATTTCAGGATGCATGTCAGTTTTTATGTAATTCAATATTAACTGAAAACTAGTGAAAAATATCGAGTTACAAACATTCTCACTGTGTGTACGGATTTTTCTTTTATGATTACGATCGCATGTCAATCTCAGTCAGCGTAATCTTTGAGTAGAGGTGAAGTAGTTGTAAGTCATCAGTCCTCATCAGCTCCAATTAAGAATACTACTGATCACTGTTTATATTTATATTACACATTTCTCAACTGCCCATCAGCCATCAGGGGGAAAGAAAGCCACACAAAGTCAGAACATGTTAGGGCTGCAATCCTGCACCATCACCATGTGAAGAGGAATATACCTAAAGTGGCTTCATATTTTTGTCGTGCTCCTTCTCCCCCATGTGTAATCCAATATTCTCCTAAAACATAATCCAATCTGACACTCTTGAGGTTTTCATATTTTTTGTTGTCACAATGAGTGAGTCGTCGGAATCCCCACCACCATCAGAGCAGGCGTTTGTAGCATTGCCACGAGGCATGGAAATGGACACGCCACCACCATATACAACTTCGGACTACGACTCGGCAAATAATGTAACACCACCTCCATTTCTGCAGTCACTTCCTCGAAATAAGAAACGTTGTGGTGGGCTACAAAGTGATATTACTCAAGTCACACAGGATAATTGCACGGGCGGCCACAATACTACCCTTTCCGACTCTCTTGAAGAAGAGGAAGACAATCAAAGTCTGTGCAGTAGTAAGGATAGCGGTTGTGACAAAAGTAGTCGAGGTGGTAGCCCACGGAACAATAGTGCTGCTAACAACGGGAAATCAACTCCCTCAAAAGTGGATTTGGATCTGGACTCGAGCTCAACTTTGTTGTGGGGCGCGTCTCTCCTTTATTACACAGGAATCTCAAGTCCCAAAGTGAAAGAACATCATTTCACATCAGCATCACTGGCTCCATCATCCTTTTCTTTTTTTGGTCGTAAAATTCGCTCTTCTTACTCCATGTCTGACATGGACCGAGCTCCTGGAAGCCCTTTAAAAAAGTTTAGCACTCTCCCAAAATCACCCAGCAAGGACTCTGGAACAGGAAGCTCCGTAATTACAGTGGATGCTGGGGGAGGAAGTGGAAGTAATGAAGGTGGTGGAACTACATCATCACCACTTCGCAAAAGACATGCAAGTTGCAGCTCATCATCTTCTATGGGCAGCACGAGCATGATGTCTACCCTGAAAGGGCGTATTAAAGGCAATACGAACTCTCTCAGATTATTAAAAGTTTCGAGACCAAGTTTGTCATCCTTTATGGAGAAGACACAGTCATTGCCCCGGACCCGAAAAAATAGAGTATGTGAAGAAATGGCTGCGGCATCAGCAGCAGCTGGGGCTGCCATTCCAGAAGGCACAACAATTAATCAGCAAGACTCTGGCATATCAACTGGGCCCGAAACGGGCAAAAGTTCGGGGTCCACCTCCAGCTTAAAATCCGCTAGAAAAGCGTTGAGAAACTCTTTTAAAGCGGCACGGAATTTATTGCCCGGCTCTTCATCGTCGTCGTCGTCAAAAATTAGTCCAACCGGAAAAACTAGTTTGCAGAAGAAAAGCAGTCATGAAGACAAAGAGAAACTTGATGGACAATTGTATGCAGATGATAATAATGAGGAATTTTCACAGTTTATGGCCAACAACTCAAATGAGTCAACAGATCCCATGCCAAACTCTGCACCGAATACTCCCATCATTAAGAAATCACGACTTCAGCGAGCCCGAAAAAAATTCGCTTCAACACTTTCGCTTCACGGTAGTAATCATGATAATACCAGCGGCAAGGGAAGCCATAGATCCAAGTCGGTATCAACTTTAGCAATCTCGGATTCTGAAATAGCAAGTGCTCCCCACGGAGTTGTTTCCAATGCTGAGGATTCCATTTCTGTGGAGAATCTTGGAAGCTCTGATGTATTAGCAGTTGTGCAAGATTCATCATGTTCAAAAAGTAATAAGGATGAAGTTGTGGTCAGCAAGAAAGGAGATAGTAGTAGCAGTAGTAGATCTCCGTTCCGTTTTATTGGCAGATCAAGAAATAAAGAGAAAGTAGAGAAATCCGAAACTAGCACTCCCGAATCAGAGCAGAATAAGGGATTTGAAATTCAGCAGCACAAACAGACAGCTACTACTACTACTACTCAAGGTGAAGCCATTAGACAAGACGAAACAGAATCAGAGGAAAAGCCGTCAGTCGGAGACAGCACAGGAAAAGAGAAGCCCAAGAAAAAGAGGATGTCCATTGTTAAAAGCATTGGGAAAGCCATTCGGAGTGGGAAAGGAAGTAGGGAAGCCAATATGGATCCGGTGATTGTCAATAAAACTTCGGCTTTGACAATGGAATCAGGTAAAAATAGTTTCTCGTTATCAATCAATCTCAGTCCTGAGACATAATACATGTTCACATAAGCACATACATCGAGATCGCGTGTGTGTAATGATACATTATTTAATCCCAGTCCAAGTCGGATGAGATGAGAGCTCATTTATAGTCAGGTTCATATATTCAAGCTATTGAAGTAGATACTTAAGCTTTTTACTTTTACATGAAGTACATAGGCAAGATAGAATCCTAGGACCAGCAAATTACTCTTTTTATGTGTCTTCACGAGCCTCCAGCAACGACTTAAAATGACCGTATTATAGCGTGTGTACGTAGATAGCCGATAGGCCTTACTTTACGTGTTCATTTACGAAACTATTTACATGGTTAGGAAGAAGTCTGACAAATACTCCCGTCTTTTTTGCCTTTATCGTGATACATCAGTTTTCACTTTGGGCATGTAATACAATGAGCTGAATGATGCATATATCTATACAACTGTAGGCATGTCCACTCATCGTCAGTGTAGTAATCTTGACAAGGAAAAATATGGAAAAAGTTTTTATACACAAATAACAAATTGTGTCCAATTTACAAAACAATCTTGCTATATCGAATCATGCCATTCCGATGAAGATACTAAATTTCCATTAATGTAGCTTATGACACTCGATACAATCACGTGAGTATACTTCCTTGTCAGTTTTTACAAACAAGTTGGATGTTCAGATGAGGTTTTCAATGGAAATATACTTATTTATGATAACCTGTCATGTGAGACAGACGTATTATGGGGTGGCTTGACTCTTCTTGACTAAAAAAGCTGTAGGTGGACAAATCTCCACCTTGAATTTCCTTCAAAGTTTCATAATAATCATTTAAATGCATCCTGACGTTTTTGACAGTCATTATTACATAGTTTTCATAAGGGAAATATTTGAAAAGTTGACTGACAGCCGTAAAGGTAAGGAAAAATGTCCGTTCGTGACAAACCAATGTATTGTGTCATTTTGTCCACTAACTATCTACCTTGCTTGTACACACATTGCACTAAGAATATTCTCATGAGATTTGAAGCAGCAAACAATGACAAATTCATAAGTCATCATCTGATAAGCCAGAAAATCGCTTTTGACTTGTACTTTGTATAACTTTCCATGTTGTGTAACATAAAGGTATGATTGGGACGGACACGAACAGGTTTGACGGGGGCATTTAGAAACTGTAAGTATATCTCTTATATTCGTATATATTACAAGAAAAAATGTTTGTCCAAGAAAAAAAATCTAAACTGAACAAAAAGTCTTTTATCATGTTAGGCATACAGTCACAACCTTACATAAAGAAGGTATATATATCGAGTAGGTTATCTAATCTTTAGCGTTTTGCAGTTGCTGCTCTGCTCATGTGACGGTAACGATACGCACCTAAAAAGGCCATGTTTTATCTTCCAGTACCGGCCACAGTAAAAATACCACTAGGGATATCACGAGATATATTTTACCTGGTAATAATTGGCATTCTTACCAAGTAGTTGCAGGTTATCTACAGCATGTAACACAGGCACCGTTTACTATTGTATAACCACTTTTAACATACATTATAAAAATGCACATGGAGTTTTTCATCATTATGTGAAGTGGTTTGCAATGTTAATAAAATTCATTACAAAAACGGCCGCAGTACTCCTACTGCCGAGGTTACCAAGAATCGCATTTTTCACGAATATGGTGGATGTGTTTAGTTGAATGTACCAAGGCATATTACAAACCTTCATGCATGGGGCTAATAGATGCATGCTATACAATCAAATTAATACATATTTATACACGAAGAGACTCTTATGGAGAATGGAAAGATAGCTGAAAGCCTCCAGAAATTCTGCCCCTTATGTAGTATGTATGCATTATAATTGAAGATGGACAATGCAATACTTTTTTTCTCTCCCACTTACTTGAGTCTTTACATGATCACCTCGCCATCCCTCTCCTTAACGCTTAACGTTATTGTGCGTTTGTTCAGTTTGCTGATTATCATGCACATGTTGAGTCGGTTACAGGTGTATAACCTTGCTAAATGTAAAATGTATGGCCACCGTTTTTTTGCTCAATTCTATAGGATTGTTTTATTTATGCATTCAACTTGTAGCCTCTTGTGTCTTTCGATTTGATGGGTAAAGTGTTGGTTATGTGTTCAGATCCTGTCATTTTCATGGTCCGCATATTCACCCTGCGTTTTCAGCTTGAGTTGAGTTCTACCCAGGAGCGATGCTCTCTTCTAATCATTTATCAACCACGTTTTCTCCCAACTTCTTCTCAACTCAATAGCCGCACACTGAGCATTAGTATTTAGTAGGTTGATCAGGTTCCTTGAAGAAGTTTCATTCATCCCTTTAGACAAAAAAGTTAACAGACTGATTTACATATTAAAAGGATCTGCTCTGTTCCCGTTCAAAGAATACATGTGTTTCTCCCCCATTCTATTAAAACTTTCCCACTTGGTTACAAAAGAACAGAAGCTCTCATCATTGTATTTTAAATGAGTAAACGTCAAGAAACTGTTATTGAATTTTCTCCAGGAACACCAGAGAAGTACACACACATTCTTATACATTATACATAAACTTCTTTTATCCTTGTTCTCTTTCACAAAAGAAATTATGTTCGACAAAACAACTCATGCAATTTGCCACTGACTTTTCATCTTTTCTTATACTGCTTAATCATTAATTGCCATGCAGAGCCAGTCGGGGAAGGGAACAAGATTCAAGAGATCCTTACATTTGACAATGAGCCAAGAGTTCGAACTCCCAAAGCTTCCCGAAGACACAGACTAAATAGTGGCAGCGGTAGTACAAGCAGCAGTGGGGTTGGAGGAGCCGCGTCCACACTCCGAAGTAGCCAAGAAAGAGATAAGGATCGAGAAATCCATGAATTGGAAGTGAGCGAGACGGCAATTGACATTTCTCCGAGGAAACTTTCCCATCTTCTGAAAGCCATGGCTCCAGTGACTTCCACACAATCCAAAGATGCCATGAATGGGCAAAAAACCCTAGACAAAGATAATAATCGTCCAACTACCACTGTAGATGATGATTATGATCGTGACATTATCAATGATTCCAAAAAACCCGTTTCTCAAGATGGAGAAAGGGGGAAACCTAAGAAGAAGAATAGCGAACCCATCCAACTCATAAAGCCAGAGGAGCAGAAGAAGAAAACAAAGTCACAAAGCTTAATTACCAGCCTGGTGTCATCATCAACATCCGACAAGAAAGGGAACAACAGCGTTGATGGTGATAGCAAGTCGAAGTCGAAAAAGAAAAGTTCCAAAAAGTCCAAGAAAAAGTCGAGCAATTCTCAAGACGACTCTCAAGAGCAAACTACTACTTTCACCGCGTCAAATAACAATCAGAGTGTCACAAAAAGTGGAGGGGAAATCTCATCATCCCCTGTTACACTGAGCAATGTTGAGAACAGTAATAATAATAATAAGGAAACAGAGTTGTTGTTAGGAAAATCACAAGTTTCTTCCACTTCCGTCCTTCCTTCAGTTTTCTCCTCGTCGAGTAGAAGTAATAGGCGGAAATCATCCGAGGACTATAAAGATATGAGAAAGAATGCCAGCGCTCACTCAATCGGAACACCGCCATTCATTACCACACCAGAAACAACGAAACGACGAAGCATATTGGAGGACATTCAAGTGGAACTCCAGAATGAGGAAGGAGTCGTGCCACCATCGACATCATTATTGTCAATTGGAAAACGATCCAGCAGCAGTAAAAGTCTATTAAATGATCAAGCTAAGTCGGGACGTGACTGGTCGGATGTTGTGAAAGGGACTCGGAGTGCGAGCGAATGCTATGCGGAGCAGTTGAAGGAGCTGACGGCAAAAATCCGTGAAAATGATGCGAGAATAAGGACAGAAAGTCAAGGAGAGAATAATGAGGTTGATGAGACTGATCCGGAGACCGCTTGTACTGAGAGTTTTAGGCAGTTGAAACCCTTTAACTATGACTTGGAACCTGTTGAAGAGGTTACTTTCCTGCAGCATTTAGTTGTAGTTGGGATTTGGCTAGAAAGCAGCAGAGCAGTTTCTAAACGTAGATACGCACATGGTGAAAGCTTAGGATTGCATTGGATGCGAATGCTTACATAATAATTATGCAGATTGGGTTCATTTTGCTTTTAATTGTATTTAAGCTGGGCTATCGCGGGTGCGGTGTGCTTGTGAAAGAAAGTAATTTGCCAAAACAAGCCATCTTGTTTAGCTTTAAAGGATAGTTGTTATATTGCTGAAAGCAAGCATTCTATAAAATTCTTGATTCATTAAATATATTTATTCTTGTGCTATTTCAGGGTAAAAAAGAAAGACTGTACAAAGTTTTGGTGGTCGGAGAGCTTGGGGCAGGGAAGACTTCCATAATTAAGCGTTATGTTCACCAGTTTTTCAGTCAACATTATCGCGCCACTATCGGTATGTCATTGTATGAAATATATTGATCATTTGTTTTATAATTTGGAAAATCAATTGATTGCTTTAATGGTTTATGTTGTCAGGAGTGGACTTTGCTTTGAAAGTACTCAGATGGGATCCTGACACAGTTGTAAGGTTACAGCTTTGGGATATAGCCGGACAAGAGCGGTTTGGTTCCATGACCCGAGTTTACTACAAGGAAGCCGTCGGTGCCTTTGTCGTTTTCGATGTAACACGCTCTGCTACACTCGAAGCTGTTCCAAAATGGAAAGCGGATTTGGATGCCAAAGTCGCGCTGCCGGATGGCCGACCTATTCCTACTGTTTTACTAGCTAATAAGGTACACATTATATGATACTCGTAATTAATGATGTATCAAGCGTAAAATAAATTACCATTATATTTGATAACTGATTATATTTTTATGAACTTACAGAGTGATCAACCAAAGGAAGGCATAGCTGCGAACAGGGAAAAAATGAATGAATTTTGTCAACAGCAAGGATTATCAGCTTGGTTCGAAACATCAGCTAAGGATAACATTAACATAGACGAATCAGCTAATTTTCTGGTATCAAAGGTAAGTGCTAAAACTTTCAGTACTGATACATACGTATTAGTCCTATCAACATTTGCTTTTACTGATATGTTTATTTGTGCAGATACTTGAAATGGATAAGTGGAGTCAAGAGCCCCTGGCGCCAGATCCGGACAAAGTTGAATTGACAGCTAACGGTAAACACAAAGGGGCTGCACCAAGTAACTGTGCCTGTTAGCCACATTAACCTAGCAGCCTACTTGAAACAAACAATTAAAGGACTGCAAAACAAGTGTGCTCTTTCTTTGTTTTAAAAACATCAAATTTAATTTAGAAATCCATTATAATAACAAATTATATACATTTTTGATGCTTAAAAAGTTAAGAATTTAATTACGGTAAAATTTTGATATAATAAGTAAAGGCTATTAAAGATCAATCAAACCTATGTAAAATATAAAAACTTGGCAATATTTACACGTTACACCGGTCAATTCGTATTCATGGATTCTGTTTCTTTATTATTTTTCTACGTATTGGCTTGTCTGGAATATACATCCATTTCATTATCCACCATTTCGCGATGAAGTTTGGATGATAGAAATCCTTCTCGTCAAAAACGTTCGCCCTACCGCATCTGCGATAAGATTTGCAGACTCTGGGGTTATACACATGGTACTTTGTGTTATATCTATGTAACAAAAATCACCCAAAAAATTATTAATTATTTAAGAGGAAACCGATGTAAAAGACCATAACTTTAAATTTTAATTTATTATTACAATCCGAATATGCATCTCCGATCATGGTTCATATAATCCGGGTCAACTGTTATGTCATACTCTCCATTCTTCATTTGTACGGGGAATCCTCGGTTGAGAATAGTCCACTTTTCAGTAGCCCAATATAAATCCCAAATTTGAAGCTCGTGACTAGCCTACAATGCGAGAAAACATTGACTATCAGCAATTTGCTCAGATTATACGCATGTAATATCTAGAAACTTCATTTTCTTATCTCTGCTCTTTACCTGCACTAAATCAAGGAATGTTCCAGCATCTACATTAAAAAATTCTTCTTCCCAATCTTCATATTTAAAAGTCAACCACTCATCCGCTTCTGCTACCTCCACATGACCGGACTCATCCAAGAATCGCTTGAACTTTAGTTTGGACTCCACTCGTCTCTCCATCTGAAAGCATGTCAAAAGTATCCGGTTGAAGTTTAGATTTTAAAAATTGCTAGACGTTAGAAATTATAAATGAACCCAATCTTCCTCACCTCGTCTAAATGTGAGCAAACGTAGGAGTTTACTTTGAGCAAAATTTCTTGAGTGATCCCTAAAGTGGGCCTTTTGCTGTTAGTGTCAAACAAAACAAGAACCCTGTCTTCGTATTCAAGAAGACCTTCGTCTTTATCCGTGAGCATGAGTCTGCTTAAGCATAAGCTAACCACACCGTCATCAGCCGGCAAATAGTTAATTCCAGAACGTACATTGTTGTCATCACTGAAGGCGAACACAGGCTCCTCTTTTAGTGCAGCTCCACCTCCAGCATTATTTATTAACGCCGTGTTTAACAATGCCATAAGTGTATGTGAGGATCGTACCAACCAACCCGATAACCGTACAAGCTTCTGGTCCACTGATCGCACAATAACATCGGGAGGTTTCGGACCATGTGTGTGGCAGCAGTTGCAAAACCACTTGCAGATTAAGCATGAATCCATGTACAAGTGAAATGGCTTGTGACGCTGGGGGTTACAAAATCGCTTAGTTTGGACTTTAGGTTTAGGTTTAACTGGTTCTGGAACTGGAACTGGAACCGGAGAAGGTGGTAGGATTACTGGAGCATTTGGGTCACGATAAAATGGGAGCGCAGGACGGTCGTCAGATGGCTGTGCTAGGACGTTCTGAAAAATAAATCATTACGTATTTCAACCTTCAATACAGACAAATCACTACGAAAATGATATGAAGCGTACCCTAAGAACTCTAGCAGCCATGTCCTCCGCCATATTGTCAACAGTTTTCAGTAAACTATCTCGCTAACAAACCCAACTATTACGAAATGGATTAACAACCTGTAACAGAATCAAAGAGGAATAAACATTAAATCCTACACACCACTTCAAATCGACAGACAATTGAATAAAACAATAACTTCCTATAAAATTAGATCTCCGCCTCTATCAAACATTACTTACCTTCAACGTTGTAAGTACAAACACGCGTACTCGGTCTTCACTATTAACATAAAACAATCAATGACATAAACAATTTATTGTCCACTACCTACGATCACGCCTTCTTCTAACTCACAAAAAATACAATGTCACAACGCCGGTGTCTTCTACACAAATACATCCACCCAATCAGATCCTTGTATGTAATCACCCCCTTTGATAAATGTTAGAAGTTCACAACAATTCCGGCGATGAAAGATAATTGTGATACGCAAATAAAATATACAAAAATCGTCGTGAAGAACTGTCGAATCTGCTACTTCACGTCCCCAAGAATGAAGATGGAAAAGACGCTGGGACAACTGCTACCACAACACAAGTTTTCTCGCTGGAAGTCAACTGCTGCTATCGATGCTGAAGCCTTCACCGTCAAGGGTAGTAAAATTCTGATGCACAGACTTTCTATCATCATGTATGTAAATGAAGCATCAATCGAATGCATTAAACCGCAGTCCGATTTGACTGGGGACATCATTACCTTGAAATTTGGAATGGGGTGGAATGAGGCTAGGGTAGGGTAGACGAGTAAAATTTTACAGTTTTTGACATATCAGCTTAAGATGTTTTTTCACATTATATTTATTGATATTATTCATTAAGTGGGACATCAAATGTTTTGCATAAATAACATTTTAAGGCAGTATTTGGTATCCTAATTGGCAATTGGTGGCATTCGCCCTCCATCTCCAGCTGCATGAATGATCCTTAATTTACGGATAACAGAAGCTAAAGTGTGTGTACCAGCTCTAGGGGTTAATAAGGCATCTGATATGCAAAATGTGTAGACATCATTGATTTTTTATTCGGGGAACAATGCGAAACGGAATATATTGTTATCTTTTTCCTGAATAACCTTTCATATTCGTAGCTGCTCATATTTGCAGACATTTGAACTAAAAGTATATGTGATTGTGATTTGACAAAAAAAATTACGCCCTGAGTAAGTTTACCATATTCGTATGAATAGCCGCTTTATTCACCAATGGAGTAATTGTATCATAATTTTTATTCAAATTTTGTTTTTCCTCCCGTGAAAAGATAAAATGATGTTGAATAGGATGATATGATATGATACCCAATGAACGGCTAATCGGAACTCTATAGTACTTGTGCATCTTCAGTTAATTTTTTATTCTTCCAAACTCAAACGCAAGCGTATGCAAGTGCACATCTGTATACACTATACATACATACAAAACCGAAATAGTATACACTTTCCTACTATTTAAATGTCATCCAGTTTTGCTCTTGCATGTGGAACATATTCATCGTAATATTGAATTTAACGTGTCCACATTATTAATCGCAACCACAACCATTACCTTCATTTACTTACGTGTATTGTAGTATGTATTCGTATTCATGACCAGGAAAATTGCAAACCTTTTAAGTATTGCAAACCATCCAAATGGCTTCATGCCACACACTTATAAACACAACGCAAAAACCATGAAGGATAAGTATTACCAGGATCCTTAACCAAAACCAAACCCATCAAAAAAGGCATTTGCTATGCACCTTATCTTTAATCATGTATGCTATCTACTAGATTTTACGCTGCGCTGCCGCCGGTTTCGTGCCTTATCTACAATGATAATGAGCACTTTAACACATGCATGTAGCAACGTAACCAGACTCTAAACTCTAAACTCCATTGAGTCGTCTTCAAAATCATTAGCCTTCATTCTGGAATTTAGGGAGTTGAGCTGATCAGCAAATAATTTTATGTATATATCCATTCCCCAGTAGCACACTGACTGACTGAAATAACAAGTTGATTATCAGATTTCATTACATTTCTCGCTAGCTGCCATCTGCATTTCCTTGTACATCTTACAAAGTTGGCGATTACTGTGATATTTGTGAATCAAATTCAAGAAAGAAATTCTGGTTTCTCTGTATATTACACTTACACTACTTGTATGCGTAGTGTAGTAACTTTCGTAATCTAGATTACTTTTGTGGACATACACGCAAAAGGTTCTTGACTTCTTCTTGTGTAAATACAAATTCCTTACAACGGGAGAAGAATTTATTTAAGGTTTATTTTGTGCATGAATCATTCAGGGAATTTGGACATTCTGTAGGAAGGTAAGTACAAAAGATTAAAAAAATATCCACGTGTTTGTGCACAATCTCCATAAATAACATTTTCAAGCTTGAGGACATTCATGACACGACTAGCTATAGCTATAAGTGAATGAAAACCAAATTGGTAGGTGGTGGTCACCAATTGCACCCACCTAACCAAATATACGGTTTAGGCATCCTTACTGCAGATATCATAAAATTCCTCATTTTTCCTATGAATATGAATATTATCCATCTTCATTTTCTTAAGATTTTCTGACTCAAGTTTATCCCTATTTCTTCATTTCTATTTCTGTGGTACCACCAGCAGGCAAAACTGCATACGTAAGATGAAGTATCATGGATATTCATGTATATTTTTTTCTTGAGTCAATACAATTTGTGTGGACTTGGGCCAAATCCAACTAGCATTGTTTCGTGCTTTTGTGGTAAGCCAGTGGAGCAGAGTGGACTCACTTTTTTATATGGTGCATTTTAGCAGTAACGAAAGAGCCTTCATAAAAAGGGCAACAAAAAACATAAATCCAATCCAATCCAGCCAATGTGTACGTCTTTTTGATAATAAACACACTGCAAAAAGCCCCACACTCCCTGTCAGAGTCAAGCCTTGTCCTTCCTCTTCATTCATCTGCCAAAAAGTCTTCACTTCATATCCGCAGCCTAAACACCATACTTTGTAAGGAATCACTTGACTACAAAAGTGTATTCATTCTTATTCCTTGAGAACTATTTCGTGGTTGTTGAGTATGGAATGGGCTACAAAGGTAACCAAAGCGTATACAATACACATAAAATCTTGTAGTTCAGTCTCTCTCTCTTTAATCAAACTACAAGGATAAAAGCGAATCTACCTAATCAAAAATCTAGGTAAGCATATAAAGAATTTTGAGTGTGTTTGAGATACACACACAAAATATTTTTTGAGTCACCATCACCATCGTCCTCATCATCATATCTACATCAGAGAACTGAGCTAGTCATCACATCACCAACAATGATTGCATTGCATTACTTAGAGCTTTTACAGCACGAAAGCTTCTCTGGTTCTCTCTTTGCCCATAAAATATTCCCCTTCTCAACTTTGCAATGTTGTTCATAATGTTTCATATTTTCACCAAGCCAGGGCCAATATAGAATATAGTACTAATGATATTATAAGACCGCATAAAATGCATAACTGCAATGATATAGTACGCACGGACTATTCTCCATTTTATTCGGATATGGATAGGAAATTTTTAGGTAGGTAGAGGTTGTAGGTAGGTGCCTAATATGTCCTAATGTACAAGCAATGCTTACAAAGCCGTGTGATGATGATGACGGACGAACTGACGGAACGGATATTTGATATGTATATGTACGTATATAACACGGACTACTACAACTACTACAAGTATATCTTGCTAATGTGCTACTTGTAAAAAAAATTACTTTCTTGTATTTGTTGCACCAGCAGCAGCAGGGCTGTCTCTTCTGTAAAATAAAAAGAGCATCTCGTCTTCTTGATGTGTTGTTGTGAATGTACATAACAGAACGTAAATATTATCCTTAAGAAGTAAGTTGGGAGAAGAGCTAAGGTTCGTGTAATGAAATTACTTTACTTCTTCTTACAAAAAAAAAACATTTTAAAAAATCAGTCAACCAAAAGGGTGTGTATGTGTGTGTAGTGCTGTTTTGTATAAAGAGGAATCAGATAGAGATTTTTTTTCTGCAAAATGAAAAATGTTGTGTGGTTAAATGCTCATCAGATTACATAAACAAGAGGAATTCAATGTTTTGTTGGGTTTTGAAAAAAAAAAGGTTTTTATAGTGAATTTATTTAGCCACGGAGGATGCATGCAGATGCAGACAGAAGGCTAATTACACTGATATGTAACAAGACAAGAAAAATATGAAGCACACGTCAAAAGCCTGTATATTTTGTATTCGAAAAGTATTTTAAACCAGGAGATAAACAGAAATTAATGTTATTAGGAAAGGAAGGCTCAAACCAATGTGATTATCGTAGACATTACATTAAATCAAATTGAACAATTTGTGTGTGCAGCACAACTGAATTTTCGCCTTGAAAAAAAAAAGGATTTAAATGATTGAGTTTGCAAATAGCTTACAAGCAGAAGTGATGCATCATCAGGAGCAGATCAGCATCGTTGCAAAGTGAGTGTGTAATGTAATAAGGATATTAATGGATGTTGGTAGATGTCTTGAAAGAATGTGAATGAATGTAGCTAACTATAACTGTGAGCTAAACTATTCATCTTTCATTTTCATTAATCTTTGGTGTCTATCTTCTCACTTTTTATTAGCTACATTTTGTTCAGTCATATTATCATACACATGTTAGCCGTTCAGTTTACTGTGTATGATGGTTTAATGTGATAACCAAAAAAAGTATTATTTATTGTTTGTTTTTGTGCGTAAGTAGTTGTACTCATGTTCGTAGTCGGTGGTATACTTTGTATGCAATGTAGTAGAATGTAGTAAAATGTGTGTTAATATAATATACTTTAGTTATTTTGGTATTTAGGCATCATCGGCAGTTTAAATGGCAATGGTTGAGTTGACTCTGTGAATGCGTTGAAATTTTTTATAAATCTTTTCACACGTTCAACTGTGTATTTAGTTCAGGTTCCTCGTCTCATTTAGTCTTATCATTATTTTTCAATCAGAAGGTCATAAAATTTATAAATAATTACACGGTCAGTCAAAATCATTTTTCTATCCTTTTATATATATACCCAAATGGGTACAGTAAACATGAAACTTTCGCTATTAGCTAAATAATCAAAAGGAGTGAGTGATATGAGATAATTATGATTAGGCATTACATAGTATAACTGTGTTACGTACGTATATGGTGTAAAGTTGAGGTTTTAATAAGAAAAAAAATATTTGGTTGTAGGGCATTTTTGTTAATGCGTTTTGTTGTCGTAAATCTGTTTAATTTGATTTGGCAGTGATTCTAATTCTAATCGAGGGGGCGGTGAGTGTGGGCTTGATTTCTTGAAAAAACGTACATCTTTATAACATATCCCCATTGATTTCCTTAGCTTAACTTTTAAAACATATTTATCATAATGGTTGATATGATATAGTGGGGCTTGGCTTATGTATTTTCATGAAGTACGTAATATATCATTCTTTCAGTGCTTTTTAAAGGAGCCATAAGTGAGTTCACTACTCTCTGGGGTAGCCAACACATACCCATTTTTACGTAATTATCTGGCCAGTAAACGCTTTTAATAAGTTGAGTTCGAGGTGATTCAAAAGTTTTCAATAATAATAAGATATTCGGTCATTAGTCAGGTTAGGGGTAGTATTTCGAAAGATAAAAGTGCATTAAAAACTCTTGCATGTGCGTTCACTCTTTCACACTGGTTTGTCATAAACACCAAAAGATTTTGAGAGAGACAAAAAAAACAGTTTGCAAGTTTGCATGCAAATACAAAACTGAAGTGTGCAGTTTTTAGAAAGAGCTTGTGGTTTGCGTTTGGTCATTTCGTATTGTGCTAAATGTCATGAAGAAATGAATTAAAAATCGAGAAAAAAGGAACATTTCCTCAACTCTCTTAACTTAATAGAAGCTCATTATTATCTCTATCTTTGCTCTACTCTTTTTACACGTTATAGGGCAAATCTTAAAGTGACAAATTATAACAAAACATAACATAACATCCCATTTGATAGCTGTTTGTAGTAGTAGTATGGGAGTGATGTCGTCAAATTAGAATGTAAATGTGTTTGAGCATGTGCAAGTCAAAGTTGTTGCTCAACTAACTACAACACAAGTTTGACAAACTGCTTGTGTTGTGTACTCCTAACTGCTGGTGATTGTGAAAAATGAGACAAGAAAGACGAGATAATTTAAAAAGTATTATATAGACTTTACACTCCTCACGTTTTGTCTCTAGAAGCGCAAGCGTCGTTGTCAGCGTATGTAACGTACGTAGTGTACTGCGTAGGCTGCCGTATAAATTAGCAAATTACAGGCCTGTATTGTAGGTTAGGTTAGAGCGTAAAAATCTCTTCCCTGAAGAAGTGAAGATACCATGTGAATTTTCACATGCAGTTCGCTAACTAACCTCCATTCCATTCCTGATAATAATATGTGTAACAATACAATGTTCTTCTACTAAAAACATCAGTGACTCACAGATTACCTCACTCACTCCTCAAATCACTGATTTTTTGTAGGATTTGAACTACACGTTAAAGTAGAAAAAAATGTTTTATGCTGACGGAACGAAGGGGTTTACGATGCAATTTTATGGTTAGCTGCTTGCATTTTTGTCCTAGTACTCCTATTAGAAGGAAGAAGATATGGTTCCGTTAGGACCAATTGCCAAATTCTGTAAGTAGAGGTGTATTTTGTCATCTGTCATAAATGTAAAAAAGGTGAATCTAAAATAGAATACTAGTGAGGTGTA